>CM065924.1:4228335-4445649 GCA_033439105.1 Magallana nippona | reverse complement strand
TCTCTCTCTCTCTGCCACTCTTTCTTGGGTCTTTTTAAAAAATGAAATTATTAAAAACTTTACTACCGATTTCCCTACATGTAATTTTAACTTTGAAGGACTGATAAAATAATTTTAAAAATTGCCGTAAAATAACCATCAATTTCATAATATCCTTAATACCAAAACATGCGCGGATCTAGAGGGTTCGGAGGTGGGGGGGGGGGGGGTGTCGGACCCCCAAACTCCGGAAAATTCAAATTTATTAGATTCACATAGTAAAAATTCCGAAAAAAAGCCTCGGACCCCCATCCCCTCCCTGGAAAACAAAATAAAAAGAGAGGGGGGGGGGTAGGAAGGAGGTATATAGTACCTTATCATCAACTTCCTTCAACTGACAAAACAATCTTACCTCTTGATAACGATTTCAAACTGAACTTCATTGATGGCGTTTTATTTACCAATGTACATCGATGTAAGCTAATAATTCTTGACACGTTGCAACCGTGTATGGTTTGCGAATTAACATTTACATGTACATGTACAGAGTTTCTGTGTGTATACTTGAAATCTCACAGTCAGTTTCTCTGGGGGCATTACATAGATTATTCATCAAGTCAATGGGTTCAAAACACATTACAAATTGTGTGTTTATTTTGCAGCGATAAAAAAGTGCACCACTATTTAGGAATAGACACCATTATTTACATTTAAAAGCGTGTTTCGATCCCTCAAATTTATAAAACATTTCAAGTGCTTGCATTTGCATGAAAACTGGTTAATAGCAAAACATTTCAGTGGTTAAGCATGTATGCATTTTTCCACATGAAGTTCCGTGTTATTCATTGACATATTGACATGCTTTCTTTTCCAATCTATGCATTCACCCCCACTCATATACGTGTAGAACTCAATCCTTTACATGTAACACCCTCCTTGACTTATAACACCACTCATATACATGTAACACCCAATCCTTTAAATGTAACAACACTCCTTTAAACGTAACCCCCTCCTTGACTTATAACACCACTCATATACATGTAACATCCAATCCTTTAAATGTAACAACACTCCTTTACATGTAACACCCTCCGTGACATATAACGTCACTCATATGCATGTAACACTCAATCCTTTACATGTAACAAAGTCTTTTACATGTAACACCCTCCTTGACATATAAGGCCACTCATATACATGTAACACTCGATCCTTTACATGTAACAACACTCTTTTACATGTAACACCTTCCTTGACATATAACGGCCACCCATATACATGTAGAACCCAATACTTTACATGTAACACCCTCCTTGACATATAACGCCACTCATATACATGTAGAACTCAATCCTTTACATGTAACACCCTAATTGACATATAACACCACTCATATACATGTAACACCCAATCCTTTAAATGTAACAACACTCCTTTACATGTAACACCCTTCTTGACATATAATGCACCTCATATACATGTAGAACTCAATCCTTTACATGTAACAACACTCTTTTACATGTAACATCCTCCTTGACATATTATGTCACTCATATACACGTAGAACGCAATCTTTTATATGTAACAACACTCTTTTACATGTAAACACCCTCCTTGACATATACATAACACCACTCATATACATGTAAGTGATGAAGACGAATTTCATTATATGGAGTACTTTGTCATACGTTTAAAAAGAGTACCTGCTCAAGATCTAATGTTATCAAAATTATATCAACCAGTAAGGGTTAACCTTTTTAAACAATTGCTGGTTATCTAAAAAATCTACGAGTTAGTCTTTCCCTCCTAAACATATTGAAACCTATATTTTGTAAATAATTTTCAATAAACATAATATATTTTGTTTTGTTTTGTTTTTTTAATTGTATTCCTCTGGCCGTATTCGTACTCATTCATTCATTCTTTCTTTAAGCTTTGCAGCTCATTAGATTATACAAGAACATAATAAAGTACAGAAGTGGGTGTTTTACAGGAGACCTGGTACATACATAAATATGAAATATGACATAAGTAAACGGGAAAAAATCAAAAGAACAACATCTAAACTTAATTACAGATATTAGTTCTTAACTTCATACTAAAGTAAATATATTTGCCGAGGTTACACATATCTTTAAAATTTTCATTATTAAACAATTGCAGCAGTTTGAACATCGATGGTTTCTCATGAAAATACTTTTTAATATATTTTTTTGCGGCACTCAAATGTATGATTATTTAATCAACTCACATACCATATATAAGGTGGTCTGAGTGAATAGAATTAATGTACTAAAAGCTCAACCATTATAATCACATTTTAACCACATCTCTACCTTTATTTTCTCTTTTGACCCACCAATCCCATTTTTTCATTTATTCAAGTCGTTTTTTTTAAGGGCCTTATTCATATAAATCATGGAATATCAGAACTATTTCCAGGGTTTTGTCGATTATTAGGAAGCGATCGTTCTACACGTAGCAGTCTTTATCCGGTCTTATTTCTTATTTCCATTAAAACTCAACTCATTGTTTATACCCCAGGGAGGGATATTTCTTTTTAACAAAAATACATATATAAGCAACAGATTCTAATGTTCTGATTTTAATAAACACCTTCGAATAGGAATGCCCATTTCGGAAAGAATTTGATAGAATGCATTTTGAAGAAAAGGAGGGGATCTACACCAAGGGAGAGGGAGGGGGTCTACCCTTTTCCACACCCCATTCATTCCGTAACGTTACGGTAGATTCCATCACTATTTTTGGAAAGAAAAAAGATTTAATGAAGCAATCGCTGAATTATCTATTTCAAATGGACTTGACACTACCCCACCCCTTCTGATAAACCCTCTTTACCTCTAATAAAGGAAAAAGTAAAAATTGGCTTACCTCTACCTGGACATAATATCCTGGACATTTTGACCACAGCCTCAATGGAGTAAAATAAGCCTTCCTTAGGTCATATCAGCCACTGTGTACAAACAACCTAAAGATATCAGAAAAAACCAGTTGTTTCCTCGTTGAGTTCCTTGGCAGGAAATGTTTCTCTATTCCACCTCAACGCCTGATGATTGCCCCCTCTCTGCTTCTCCCTCCCTTTCTCACTCTCTTCGCGTTTTTTCAGCCTTAGTGGTAACAGACGTTAGTGTTTCGCGTATACGAGTTCTCTCGACAAGTTATATGAATCAAATTCTTATTGCTTGTTGATCATAGCGTATAGCGGCGATACAGGTGTTGAAATGACAGTCGGGGTTTGTTAACATGTTACCTTTGTATATATTTTACCTATATCAGAGATATATATGTTTCCTGTCCCGATGACGCGCGCGCGGGTTCATAATTTGACATGTGTCCCCTCTCTCGCATCACTGCGTATTGTCAATTACACGACACCGATAACGAAAAATTGAATTCCTTTAATTTCTAAAGACCGCCTTACACACAAGAAATGAACTCAATAATAGATCAAATACAATTGAAAACAAGACATTGGCTCGGGAAAAAAAGGACAACAGTAGGATTTTTGTTTGTTTGTTGTATTTTATATAGAGAAAAAAAAAATAAAGATTAAGATTAGAAGTTGAGAGTTTTCTCTATCAGATTAAAATAATTAAGAGTCTTCTTGATTTAACATATTACATACGCAGAATCCCCCCCCCCCCCCCCCCGCCACCCAAAATATAAAAAAAAATTATAAATAAACACGAACATACATTTTTTGCACGTGTACTTGCTTCCCGCTTTTGCGATTGTTGGAATAACTGCAACATCCGCCCCCAACTGTTCATTTATACTTATTCATGTACTTATACTAAAGAATATAAGATCGTATACCAAACCAAATTATAACTATATATTGGATACATTTTTCCACCTATACAGTACATACAATCTATACAACTTGCACGCTTAACAACTTTCACATGACAATCGTTTAAAAATACTCGAAGAATACTAAAGGCTTATGAAGTAAAAAGAAATGGTGAAACTACAATGTACCATAATAACAATACATTGAATACATACACATTTTTGTCTTGAAACAATATAAAAACGCTGATTGCTTATTAAATATGAGATCATTTTTCAATTAGTGTTCATTAATAATAATTTATTTAACGATTTCGTGATATGCATACCTGACTGTCAATTTTAATTTTCATTTTTACAGTACATTCAAGTACACTACAATTCCTTACGACGATTTACGGTTTCGAATTACAGGTGAGTTCGTGACAAATTAAACTACCTGTCAATGCTAATAAGGCCAAGAAAAACCAAGAGTGTGTTTCATGCTCCCTGATCTAACTGACCCATCGACAACAATCGTAACTTCTAGGGCCTTTCCGACCGATAGGAAAAGGCCCGAGAAGTTGCGATTGCTTTCGAAGCACATCAATCTTTTTCTTCTGAAATATATCAGAGATTGAGCGCAACATATACGTCATGGTAAATATAAAAAAAGTAAGATGTATGAGATTTTCGTTATTTACCTTGATAATTTTCTTTGTTTTCATCGTCTGAAGACTAAATTACATGTACCATTATGGCAATAGGTACATTCAAGTGAATAGTAGGAATAATGAAGAATGATAGAAAGTATTTTCTTTTCGTTTTTGGGTGGTTGATCTTGACAAGTTTTGACAGAATGTAAATAAACTTTTTGTATTCAAAATTTTCCAGACATTTAAGCCCCTTTTTTTAATACGCATGTATAAGTTTCTGTCTTGTCGAGAAAAGGCGGGTCAAAGTTGATATTTCACAATGAACCTACATATCAAATACTCCATATACAATACATTTTCCCTCCGAATTCCCCTTCTTTATTCTTGCATGGCCCTAATTAGCATTTCCAATATTTCTACCCACTTACCCCTTAACCAATGAAACAAAACAAGCATACACGAAATAACACCCCCACCCCCCTAAACAAAAAGGTCAAGTAAGTGGACGCAAGGACATTAGCAACAATAAATTTGTTTTAGTTTGCCATTGATTAGTTTCACGAAGAGCCAACCTTTTGACTGTCCAAGTAAAAAAACAAAATATAAAGAATGATGAAACAAATGACATAATGAAATAATTGTTTTACCACTACCTACATGTCTTGGCCAAAGTGATAACAGCTATCAATATTTGAACACAAAAATTCCTATTCAGTTTCTTAAGCTTGTTGCATGAATCAAAAAGCTTCGGATGTATGTTCAGTACATGGAGCCCAGGTATACAGAAAATGAATGTCCAACAACTAAAATAGAATGCATTTCATTTTAAGTGGGATCGAGTTATTTCCCTTAATAATCATCTAATTTACTTATACACCTGTACATGTAGTTGTAGGCTATACTTAATTCTGTAGAAGGTTTGAAGAGTGGTCTCGATTTCTTTTTACTATAAATCGGGATCAAATCTAAAGAAATGTCTTTGAGCAAAATCGGATAATAGATGGATAATCATATCGTGTAAATAAAAGATGGATTGAAGAACGTACTAAATCATTCTATACAAGATTAAGGTTAAAACGGCCCTCTGGTAAGAAAAATAACTCTCATAAGAATTCACGACGCTAATCTTATCGATAGGTGTGTCAATGAATAAAATTAAAACCCGCTAGATATGCTGAAATGTGTGCATTTTAATTGAAATATTTTGATATTCACGATATAGTGATTTTTTTTCTCCTTTAACATCAGAATAAGTACAAAATATATACATGTACATGCAAATTAACTAGAAATGGACTGTGCAATATGACCTTAGATGTGTATTATTACAGTATATATGTATCAATGTGAAGCAAACACGATTTTGACAAGATATGGACGGATTATCAGTATAAAGATTTTTAATCCTTAAAGAAACACACAGAACTCGAGATAATAAGTTTGACATACCTTTAAGGGTTACACGCTCATGAAATCCATCACAAATAGAAAGTCCGGGTAGGAAATGGATATTACCAAATGAACAAAATAATGGGTGCGCAGGATTTAGCTAGATGTATATGCTTTGATTTAAAAATGTTTTGATTTTCTATATAATATTACTTATACAGACCGCAAGAAATATTTAATATAAAAATTAATTAAAAAAAAAACCCACCATCTCTCATACCCCCACAAGAAAACCGACACCAATTCGTGGTTTTGATTGCTGAAATGCTAAATGCTTAAGACTGTGATTTCCCACACCTCGGTAACAGATGGTCAGAACAAATAAGATAGATTTAACGTTGTAATGCAACAGACAATGACATTTCGTTTCAATATTGATCTCTGCGTCAGATGCTGTCCACTAAGATACTTCGATAAACATGAATGAAAGCTACAGTAACTGTAAACCTGTATTTAAGCAGATATGTAAGGGACTCCTCCATTTTGTGACGTACTTTCTCCGCAATAAACAATACAATTACGAACTGACTATGACATCACACGTGTGTTATTTATATCACTATTCGGATGTCTAACACCATAAAACGCAAAAGGTTAAAACGATATAATTAATATACTGATCTTAATTTTCTAAGAATCTATAAAATGCACCTTGTTGTGAATATTTTGCAATTTGCAAATCTTTAAACTGTTATTTATTAAGTTTTGAATTTTAATATTTCCCCTGTTAAGGGTTTACTTTATCAATCATCATTAGCATAAAAAAAAATGAATTGAAATGAGAATCCAATATGGAAAGCATTTTAATTATATAACATATTTTCATATTTTCAGTCGATGGTATTAAGTGAAGAAGAGCAATGTAAAATAAAATATTTGATCATTTTGAAATAATTAATATCTCCTCCTATACAATCTTCCTGCAAACAGGTATTTTCTTTGGAGTATACTATAAAGACAACTTAATACAAACACACGGGGCATCACGCCGCATGTTTCATTATCTCACCCCCTTTTTGCCGTCATAAAATGCTTTCTCTGATGGTTCATACGGGCTATGATCATGAAGATAACGGTCATTGCATACAAACAATTTAACAACCCTCTGACGCGGTCATGTGCTTTTTTCTGAAATCTTTCGATGTTATCTTTATGACCATTAAAAAAAATGTATTGTTTAGATAATTGTGTAGATAATACAGTATTTTTATCCAATATATAAAGCCAAAATTGCAAAAATGGGTTTGATAATGAATTTTAGAGCATATTTGCATTTCCTTTACCTTCAACTGATGCTACATACATCAAATCCTATCACAACAAGCAAAATTGATAAATCTGAGAAAATTCCACTCATGTCTTGCACAAATTTTCCTAAAATAATCTGTCATTAAGTCAAGATACTTTTGTTAAGATATATTCAAATGATCAATTCATTCTTCTTACATGTAACTGATGTCCTTTTAAGGTCTAGCACAAGGGATTAATTTCACTATATGTTACTATATAGCTTTAATTTAATTATGTTAATAGATTAACTAGACTCTCAGCATATTGTTAATGAAAGAGAAATTGTTGTTTAATGCTTCGATAAAAATTTAAGATAGAAAAATAACGCCTTATGCGGCTTCTAAGATAAATAGTTGATAGTAAAGATACCTATCCCCAAATACACGTGAGTTTCACATATTGACAAACAGACTCAACACCATCCAGGAGGTTACATCATGCGCATCTAAAAGAAATTCAGTGTGACAAGTTACGATTTTCCTAGCAATTGAGTCCAAATTCAATATTGTAGGCCTAAAATATGATGCCGCAAAAGGAAGAAAGAAAAGAAATTGTCTCTACATATATGGTACTACAACTGATTTCCTTGCGTAAGACCCTAAAAAGACATTAAACATGAATTACCATAATTTGTAACTATGGGCGGCAGAAAGGGCAAAAAAACCCTTAATGCAAAACGAATAACTAAATTTTGAATTCATACTTAAATACAAAACAGACCAGCTTAAAACAAAATCAACAGCCTCTTTTACAAAATCAACAGGCACCGATGTAAAACAAACGATCACCGATATAAAACCAACAGCCATTCATTGAATTAACGCTAGATGGCGTGCAAAGAGGTATCAGGAGATTTCGTACTCTGGAGAAAACGTAACCTGGAGAAGACGTACCCTTGACATATAGGGAACGTTTTCATACGCGGATCCAGAGTTTTTTTTCCAGGGAGAAGGGGGAGGGTCTGACGGATATTTAGGTTTGCCGGGGGGGGGGGGGGGGGGGGGGGGGGGGGTTCCGAGGCATATTTCTGGTGATTTCACTCTGTACTATGTCACAAAGACTTTTAAGCTCTGTATTTTGTTTGTAACTTGACGTTTGACTTTCAAAGTTTGGTAAAGCATAAAAAGCACCACCATTCTAGATATAAGATTTAGGAAAAATAATATATAATTTTTTGGGCTCAAATTGTGTTCAATTTTAAGTCACTTCAAGTAATTGATTCTGAAATTATATTTGCAACGAAATTATTTTCCCATATGCTGTCATATACAAAGGTTTTCAAATATAAATGGTAAATTCTCGAGACATTAGAATACTTGTACCAAAAACAAACAAAAAAAAAAAAAAAAAAAAAAAAAAAAAAACCTCAAAACCCCCAAAACGCGCTATCTCTCCCGATTTTAACGGGACTGTCTAGGGGTTAGTGCCGTACATAATCCGAGTTCAGAAGGATAGGATAAAATAATAACAATAATTTCAGTGTTTAGAGAGTTAGATTCTATATTCTGTGTAAATAATAATCATGCAAAACAAACGAAAAAGATATGGAACAATATTATTTAAAATCTAAGAATGTGATAACTCGATTATTGTAGATAGAAATTTAGGCCCCAGTTCCCGTAATACGTCTACGTGTTCCAGGTACATTCAATTGTTGGGTTATTTTTTTTAGGAGAGTTGATATAAAATAAATTCATCTATTTATTTGATTTACTTGCTCTCACTGGCAGTATATGACGTCAGAAGTGACGCTATTTTTATAATTCAATCAAAATCAGCCCCCCCCCCCCCCCCCCCCCCCAACGGATTAGGATTCTCACGCATGGTTTTTAGGACTTATTTGATAAAATTGTAGTTCTAGTGTTATTGTATGGGTGTGAAATTTTAGGTTACGAAAACATAGAGTTACTGAACGTGTACATTTGAAATTCTTCAAATATGTATTTAACCTAAAGAGTAGTACACCATCCTACATGGTTTCCCTTTATATATCAATGTATATACCAGAATGATTTCCTATTGGTCAAAAATTGTTTAAAAACTCTGAAGGCAAAATTGTATCTGTTTTATATAAGTTTTTGGTGCTGTATATCAAAGGGGAAATATGTCAAACTCTTGGATTGCAGATATTAAAAATATCTTAGATATGTGTGGTTTTTCAAATATCTGGTCTGAACAAAATGGTGTAAATGTGAAGTGGATTTCTGCAATTGTAAAACAAAGGTTACATGACCAGTATATTCAAAAATGGTGATATTAATGACTCGTCAAAAGGGTAAGAATTTTAAGAAAAAAATTATTTATGAAAATTACATTGATATATTGCCACACAAACTCAGAAAGATTGCTGACGAATTTCATTATATTCTAGAATGTAAAGAGTTATTGATGTTTAGACATAAATATCTTGAGGCTAAATACTGTTCAGCGCCAAATACTATTAAGTTCTGTGAGATGTCTTGTACTAATGGTACAACTTTGAAAAAATTATGGCACTATTCATTTTAAATTGTATCTCTGACTTTTGAACTGTATATACTGTTTGACCTCATGTGAGTTTGAGTGAACAAACTGAATTGAATTAGATAAGTGTGCCCCCCCCCCCCCCCCCCCCCCCCACACACACACACTTTCAAAAGCGATGCTACGTGCATGTATTATTTAATTTCATGTATTCAATAAACGTGATTCCGTAAACAATGATAAATGATGCAATCAAAAAATGATACAAATGTTTATTGAATGTTATTTTATTGCATTAGAACAGTTTTTATAACTATTTCAATTCTTGTTACGATTTCTCCAGGGTGCGTTTTCTCTCAGAAAATAAAACCGCACCCCGTGGGTACGTTTCCTCCTGGTTACGTTTTCTCCAGGGTACGATTTCTAATGATACAATTCTGCACGCCATCTAGCGTTAATTCAGTGCATGGCTGTTGGTTTTGCATCGATGATCGTTTGTTTTGCATCGGTGTTCGTTGATTTTGTTTGAAACTGTTCTATTTCGTATTTTAGCATGTTTTAAAAATTAGTTGTTCGACGTTCGTTTTGCATTAACGTCTTTTTTTTTACCATTTCCGCCGCCCATGCGTACCTATGATGCTATAATATGAATACTATTTCTTTTATGTTTATACATGTAGAGTATACAACTATACAATTAAACAAGTATTCAGAAGAGGAAGAAAAAAATAACTTGAGCTAATAAGGAAGTAGTAGTGACTCAAACTCCTCGACCTTTACATTGCGACTCATCATATCCGTATGAAACGATCTTAAGATATGAATGGTGAAGAAAAGAGATAACTTATAACAAAAAAGCCCTTATTCTCCTAGTCCCTAAACGAGTTTTAATTAAGTTATTATTTTAAAATCATTAATTTAATTTTATAACTTGATTTTTTTTTTCAAAGTTTTATTTAAAATTACTGCGTATGGATATATTTATTTTTGTCTTCTCTTTTTCTTTTTTCTACGATTTCTGCTGTTTATTAAATATTGTTTTTATTATTTGAATTTCGTAGGTTAACAGAATTATTAAGAAAGAGGACATTTACTCATGATGAATCAAATCAGTCCACGGGCACTTGTTTCTAACAAAAGTTCACCCTGAAGTATTACTATAGGATGAACTTTTATTACAGAAACAAGTGCCTGTGAATCAGTCCTTCTTTGATCCCCGACGTCCAACCATATACGACCAATCTACTGATTCAGCCAATCATCAATTGTCTCATTGTTTTCAATCATATTTAGTATTGTAGAGCACATCATAATACAATGTATCTGAAATCCGCCTTGGCCGGAAATGAGGTCAATTAAATAATACACAAGTATATAAAAAAAATAATTGACGTTAGGGCTAATGATTTTAATAACATACCGGCGCATGATGATTGTTGCTTTGGTTTTGATAGCGGTCCACTGCCAAGCCATTCAGTGTATGATTTTTTATATCAATTTTATTTCAAGTTTAACATAGTGAATCTAAAACCTTTGTAATGTTTCAATAATATTATAACCACTTTTTTTGTTAAAACTAAAAGGTACAAAATTAATGGTAATCCAACATAGGTTGAATAAACACATGTGATATCAGATAAGTATGATTTTCAATTCAAACCACGGAGCCGCACACTGCAGTGTTAGCCGTGAACTAACTTGGTCGTCGTTCTAGAGGATTGGATGGTCGTCAACATTTTAAAACTACATTCATCTCCTTGGAAAAAAAGAGCTTTGAATAAGGATATAGGAAAATATCTAAATGTTAAAGCTTAAATATTTAGATTTTTTCGTTATTAAATAAAGTTTGAAAATAATATCTAAAAATTGAAGGTAATTAGGGTACGGGTAGTTGTAGGTGTCATATCTCATGCCCCATATATCGATTTTCCTATAGTTTGGATATAGACGTATGACCTTCTATCGATGTGCCAAATTAGATTGATTGAGCCCCTGTTATTTTTAAAAATAATTTGTTGTTGTTGAAAGTATAAATACACTGTAGAGGGATAAATTTTGTCTAGCTGCATGCGCACTATACTACACTATAAAACAAATATAGACTGATCTTTTGTGCCTAATAACGGAAAAGGTAGATTAGTTATTTGTTGACCATCCAGCCTACGTAAGGAGGCTGGGTGGTCAACAAATTAACCATATGATCTGCCTTAAACTTTTAAATATGATATTTTTGGCCATAAACTAACATTCAGTAAGGAAACAATCCAAATAATTTAGCTTAAAAATTTGAGCATTTTCCTATATCTTTATATAGAGTCTTCATCACAAGGAGGTGCATATAGCCTAAAAATAGCAATGACCATCCATCCCTCTTAAAAACTTAATTTCATGATTGTAGGTTTGTATGACTCGGAGTGTCCCGGGAACTACTACGGAACGGACTGCAGTCTGAGCTGTGGAAAATGTGGCGGAAACGGAACGTGCTACAAAACCAACGGAATCTGTAAAAATGGCTGCGTAACTGGGTACGCGGGTCTCTTGTGCCAAGAAAAATGCCCGGATACATGTGGAGGGGACGGGAGCTGTTCACCAACCACCTTATTCTGTCGGGACGGGTGTAAAACTGGGTACACGGGCCTGCTTTGCGGCTCGGATTATTTGAACACGACGACCGTGAACGAGTGTTCGAACTGTCTACAACCCTGTGATCCTTACGGATGTATTTACGGCTGTGTGACTGGGTTCTATGGCTTGTACTGCAACTTGGATTGTGCTTGTCCGGTAGGGGTCCCTTGTCAACAAACCAGTGGGAGTTGTTTTACCCAAAGAGGGAATTCCACTCCTACTGCGGCACCTGATGTCATAGTGACAACGTCATCAAGTAAGTAGTTACATTTCTTAATTCATTCATATAAAAATATCATATGCATTTAAGGTAATATGAATATGGATTTACTGTGTTATATTTGCTTTTCTGCGGTGTCATTCTAAATATATTACTTCTGAACATAATTATGGTTAAGCAATTTTCTTTATTTTAAGTTCAACTAAGTTCTACATAACATTAAAATACTCGCAAATCAACTGATCAATGAAAATATTCACAATCTGATGGGTTTTTTTTAATCCGAATGCTTTATTAATTCGACTAATTTTGCTTGTGATCAAAGTGTTCGAGGATCGACTGATTTTTTTTTCAATGACCAAATGAATTATTTAAAAGCGTTATTAATGCATCTATATGTAAATCTGAACACTATGTATTTTCAGCATCGAGTGTAATAGTCTGGGTATCTGTAGCTCTAACGGTTTCAATGATATCATTGGCGTTAGGGGTCTCCCTCGTCGGTTGCTGGCTGTATAAAAGGTAATGACACTTACTGTTATTTTTTTAAATATTTGCGGGCATCAGTTTTTGTGGATTTAAGTAAAAATCACAGAATCAGAGTATTCCAAAGGGACTACACAAAATGCTACTGAATAATTACTTGACAATGTTTAGTTCATGAATACAATGTTCACGATAGGAAAGCTGCACTTTGTACAGCACAATCAACCCGCCTCCCTTCTTTCCAAAACAGGGAGGATTCTAATCCTAGAACATTGAATGTCAAGTTCCTTTCTTTCGAGCAAAGTACATGTACATGTAAGCACAACATCCATCACACATTCTAGTATTATACATGTATACGCATGCGTACAGACGACAGCATCAAACCATCAAAACTCGAATGAGTGAAACTTGATGCTAAATGTGTGATTTGTGTCAAACTTTCAGAAGGGTCCACCAAGGCAATCCAACATACGAAGACCCGGTCATGGCAACCGAAGGTAAACTTTTTTATGATTTTTTTTTCGGCAAATGGGTGTGGGGTGTCTGTTTTCACATCACGTTCAAAGCAAAACAAAAGGCTAAATATATGATTGACACCTTTAAGGAAACAGACTTATCAAACAGTTGCATTTTAGTTACAGTCATCTATTTTGAGAATTCTTTACAATTGAATTGTGTCTAAATGGTTTATCAAAATCTACAGTAGCAGTTTTGTTGGTAAGCAATGTAGCTGATAAGTTTTTTGGTACTTTGATGCACGATTTCTTAATTGACTGCCATATTTTTTGAAAATGGTTCATTTCTGCTTCATAGGTCTACCATACAATCGACCACAGGAGCCTGTACCCAACACGAACAGTTACCTAGAAATGGACGGAACCGCTTCTTCTCTCTATGTGTATGTACAATTAATTTATATGTAATCGTAGTCAAACTGGTAACTTTAGGGAACATCAGTAAATGGATTCAAATTTTTTTTTTTGTCATATTCTAAATTTTTAAATGATTATATTTGATTTAGTGAAAGAAATAAAAGTATATTTTCAAGATTTTTTTAAATTGAGCAAAAGTACAAAAAAATATCGTACAATTGAGACAGTACACATTTGACCTTTGACACTAATCCTTATTTGGAGATGTTATGGGCGGGCACACAACTCATTCGGTTACAGTGCATAATAAAAGTAGTTGGATTTTCTAAAAAAAAATAAGAACTAGATGCTGTCATTAGACAGTAATACCCGCACCAAGTGTTTGCCTCTAAATAACACTCTATTGTACCAGTTTTAGTAAAAAAGAAGGCCACATGCAATTTCTGGTACTTTTTAAAAATTATAATTTTCATAAATGATGAGTTCACATCCCATAATACACATATTGCCTTTATGTACAATTTGGGGTTGAACTGTTTGCATGTGAATTTTAAATTAATCATGTCATAGAAAGTATGGTCTATATAATTATTACAAACAAAATTGAATTATGCCCCCCCCCCCCCCCCCGGCGGTTGCCTGCTTTATAGATACTTATGTGTGCCAACATCATCATGTGCGTGGATTTAGAGAAAGGGTGGGGGTTATTACTCTGACCACCCCCCCCCCCCCCCATGGATAAATAAAAATCAGAATATTTTGATAACAATGAAAGCCTGTACATGTAATTACAATAAAGAATATTGTAAACAGTGCAAAATAAATGTAATATTGCGCAATGATTTCACTGCAGGACTGTTTTAACCATTTTAAAAGGTGGTATCAAACACATGTCGATATTTATGTGGATAAAAGTGCGTTATTTATATTATATGTAGTTATATTCTAATTAAATTACTTTCAACGTTTTAGAATTAAAAAAAATTTACAAATGAATATTTGGCCAAAAAAATAAGATTTTAAAATTTTTAGAAACTTAAGGTAAAAATAAGATATGCCCCAGCAGGATTCAAACTCTCTACTTACACATTGTTAACGCTCTAACCCATTGCACTATGCTGGTAAAATTATTTTGGGGGAAAATATTATATTCTATACTTTATTTGTTTCGTTCAATAAGGAGTACATCACAATATGTGAGGTCCCACACCACCTTAAGGCTGAAAATTGTGCTTTACATGATTAATTACCTAATAAAATTGTGCAAGGGGTTTTAAAGAATAAAGTTATGGAAATACATGCAATATGTTATAATTAAATGATCTTTGTCTGAAGTTACGTACACAACACAGGTGTACAGGCTGCATTATCGGGTACTAGTTTTACCCAGCTCTTTGGTTAGATGGGTTTCACGTGGTGTACATGCATAAGTTTTTTTTATATGCAGAATAGGATTAATTAACATGAATAAACGTTTCTTTTGTGGTGATCAGCTAAAGGAATTCATATTGTGCTAATTGGATTATCATTATAATGTTGACCAATATAGGTAAGTATAATACATGTAGAAGCGCAATATTATGAGACACCGGTATACAAAACAGTTAAGTTTTACTTTCACTTTCTAAAATGTGATCTCCCTTTGCCAGCATAATGTATCATCACCTTTATTTAAATAAGCTTATCTACAGTTTCTGTCATTTTAATTGCAGAATTTTTTTTATTTTTTCATTTCTCAGACTTGCACTATTGAGTTGACTCCATATTGACCCTATTTTGTATTAAATTTGGGTATTAAATATCATGTTTATATGAGTTAATATAGGGAGGAAGGGGAAGGGGCCTTAACCGTTCCCCATCCCCAGGATGTGTGGATTAGATATACATTTCTAGTGAGAATGAAGGCATGCTGCAGCTTTTTTTTTCCATTATACCCCCTACCCCATCATCATACACCAGAAATAGAAAAAGAATTAATGACTAATTTTCTTTTATATTAAATTGCTAATCCTTTATGTCAAGAGATATGTGGTATGTCAAGATTTATGACTCATGAAAATTTGTGCATTTTAATCCTGATTATTAACATACATGTATAATTATATATATAAAAAATAATGTGATATCATACTAGGGATCATGCAATTAATTGCAGAATTTCCAATCGGTTATTTATAACTCATTTTGACTGATTAATTTGTTAATCATTTTGAAAATAAAGACATATTTCTAAATACATGTATAACATATTATCAATAGATTGATTTTGTAACTATTTAGGGCCCCACTCTGCAGATGCCCTATAGTGATCATTCTGTCCAATTCTGCTGATCATGTCAAAGTACATTTAAGACAAATTGGCCCCTGCCCCTTGGGTTACTCCCCCACCCCACGGAGTTGTTTTTAAACAACCACCCCCCCCCTCCTCTGAAATAAGAAATGATAATACATTTTAACTAGACGCTTGTTGCGAGCAACAAGAGGTCTTCCGTTTGAGTGCACCATAAAATAGCCTAGAGGGATAGTTGTTCTTTTTTTATCATTTCTAAACATGTCATTAAATTCCATTAAACCCTCTATAAGAATTTCAATAGACATATAATTATACTTAAATTAATCTTTAAAAAGTCGCTATTATTGTGATTTATGATAAAATTATATTGGAAATAAGTAAAATCTATCATTTCATATATAAAATCATAAACCTTAACACAATTAAAGAAGAAAAAATATTCGGCACTCGGGGACTGAACCCGGGTCGCCTGGGCCAAAGTCCACCACTCTAACGACTGAGCTATGCGGACTCTCGCTTCAGGACTTTGGAGCCCAAAATCTGGAGAATGCGTGGATCGATTTTAAAACAAATTTCATATTCTGAAGTTATTAAAGCGTCTCTATCGAACAATAATATTAAAAATTTTCAAAACAAAAAAGTTGAAAATTGACTGTTTTTTGTTTCCTTCCGGTGCCGACCGGAAGTGACGGCGGACGTTCGGATATGCGAGGGGCACTGCGGCAGGACACTTTCTACCATCCCTGAAAATTTGAAAGTTCTATCTTAAATACTTTTGGAGAAAAATCGTGAACAAGCAAAAACATAAAATCTTTAATATCTCGGGACCGGAAGTGACGACCAAAAAAAACTCGTGTAATTTTCTTACAAATTTTGTCATGAATAAGATCTAAAAATTTCATCAAAATCGGCTGAAGCGTTTTTGAGAAAACGTGGGAGAAAAAAAAAAAATAATAACTAGACGCGACTCGTTGCGAGCAACGAGAGGTCTTCCGTTTGAATACACCTTACGCTACTTGTTCTTTTCTATCATTTCTCAACACTTCTTCAAATTCCATTTAACATTCTCTAAGGATTTAAATAGACATATATTTATGCGAATTTCTAACTCACATGTTGCTTTCTTTTGATTAAAATACTCAAGACCGCGGAACATTAACTGGGAAGATTGGATATATACAGTTTAAGTCAATTTCACCTGTTACAGTCAAAACATTTGATGTGGACGGGAAAAAATTGACGCGGACATCTGAAAGAAACGTTGGATTGAAACTGTAGTTATAGGAAGTGTATTTTCAATCCACCTCAGCGTTCCTAACTTGCTATATAAGTTATGCAATCGAAACACATTTTATTTAGTCTCAACAAAGCGATTGAAAAAACATTTTATTTCATCAATAAGTATATCATCAGCAAATATGAGAAAATCCCCAATCGGGAGAGATTATACGCAAGGCAAAGCATTGTCCGATGATTTCAAAGAATCAGTCGCCACTGATACACTTCCTATAGCTACAGTTTCAATCCACTGTTTTCTCAGACGTCCGCGTCAATGTGTTCCCGCCCATTCCAAATGATTTGACTGTAACTAATGTTCTGCGGTCTTAATAATACATTGTCGGGTTTTAATTTTACATAATAGCACCTATGGCAGTATACATTATGAATTTTGAACATAACCAGTGACATATTAAGCGACGTCATTTATTTCAGCAAAAAATAAAAGGATCGAAATCAAGGAAGGTTGTAATAGGCGTAGCTGTTTTCTTAAAACATCGTTAATTTATGGACTTACTTTTTATTTCTTAATGTTTTAGAAAGAAGATATATAAAATTTCATACGCTATAAACTACGTTGGAATAATGTGAGAGAGAGAGAGAGAGAGAGAGAGAGAGAGAGAGAGAGAGAGAGAGAGAGAGAGAGAGAGAGATGAATTAATCAGATATCGATTTGATAAAGAAATTTATTATCTTTTAATCTGCTTCTTTTGCATATCGATTATTTTTCTTTTTGTCTCAAGTTTATCTTTGCCGACTAACACTGTGTGACAAAAAAAATTCTGCTAAGTCGGCAGATAAAATAACCTACATCTTACAAATGTAGTATGGTATCCCCCATTTTCCCGAATCAATTCGATACCCCAGTGTTATGTCTAAATGACAAGTGTTAAGCAATCAATTAATAAAATATGAAATTTATGAATTTTGACCTCGATGCTTAATCACTAAAGAGATACATAATAAATCCCACTTTTGGGCGAACATTACCTGTATGTAGTCCTTTGTAAATAATTATAAACTTCAGACAGATTTTAAATGATTATAATCCCCATGCACCCTGCCGTAATTATTTTTTTTTTATCAAAAGTGAAAAATCAGACTTTTTGTTTTAACAGTGTATATCTCCGATCAGTATTTACACGTGTTTTTCCTAGGCTCAAACACACATACACAGGTGATCAGTTCCACATGTTGTCGCAGTCACCCGGTGGTGTGTATAGTTCAGTGTTTAAACTTCGGAGGTTTTTCTTAATCCAAGACAGACAACAGATATGTATCTGTAGACATATACAAAGAAGGAGAAAGTACACTGTCTATAATAAAAAATGACTTTTTAGCATTGACTTCCAATCAGTTAGAAGACAATCATTAAAATATTAATTTCAAATCATTTAAATCCAAAGACAAAAACCCGTAACTAGAAATAAATACATATATAATTTTTAAACGTCAAATGCACATTTAGGCCTTAGCCACATTACTGCATGTTACCTGTAGTAGTTCTTATTCAAATACTAAAATATTCGTACGTTGGAGAGAGAGAGAGAGAGAGAGAGAGAGAGAGAGAGAGAGAGAGAGAGAGAGAGAGAGAGAGAGAGAGAGAGAGAGAGAGATTTTATAGTGTTTTATAGTGTTCAAGAAATCAATATATAAACAACATATGTCAATAAACGCATATATACATGCATGTATGTATCTGTATATCTGAATAAATACTAAACAGTCCTCCTTTTAAAGTCCTGTAGAATACTTGAAATGTGGGCGCATTGCTAAATGTTTTGTGCATACAGTCAATGAGATGGCGGCATTTCTTTGATGCCGGCAAAGCGACCTGGCGAGCTCTAATGCGGTCGTACTGCAAGGGTGCTTCGGCGGAATGTCTTTGATGCCGGCGATGCGACGAGCCTCTGAATTTAGCGAGCTGCTGACAGAAACAAGACTGTCACAATGCGGGAAATTGACGGTATTTTGAAACGGGCTCTATATTCGTACTGAAAAAAAGCCGGTTCTAATTTGATTTTTGATAAAATTAAAACGGATAACATTAAAATCCATCGTTTTAAAGACAAAATCGTTAAACAAAACACAATTAAGAAAGAAAAAAACATTCGGCACTCGGGGACTGAACCCGGGTCGCCTGGGCCAAAGTCCACTACTCTAACGACTGAGCTACGCGGACTCTCGCTTCAGGACTTTGGATCCCAAAATCTCGAGAACCCGTGGATCGATTTTAAAATAATTTTCATATTCTGACGTTATTAAACCGTCTCTATCGAAAAGTAATATTAAAAAAAATCAAAACAAAAAAGTTGTAAAATGACTGTTGTTTGTTTCCTTCCTTTGACGACCGGAAGTGACGGCGGACGTTCGGATATGCGAAGGGCACTGCGGCAGGACACTTTCTACCATCCCTGAAAATTTGAAAGTTCTATCTTAAATACTTTTGGAGAAAAATCGTGAACAAGCAAAAACATCAAATCTTTAATATCTCGGGACCGGAAGTGACGACCGAAAAAATCTCGTGTCATTTTCTTACAAATTTTGTCATGAATAAGATATGAGAGTTTCATCAAAATCGGCTGAAGTGTTTTTGAGAAAACGTGACAGAAAAAAAAAAAAACAATAAAAACTAGACGCGATCTCGTTGCGAGCAACGAGAGGTCTTCCGTTTGAATACACCTTACGCTATCGGGATTCTTGTTCTTTTCTATCTATAAGACCGCGGAACATTAACTGGCAAGATTGAAAATATACAGCTTACATAAATTTCACCTGTTACAGTCAAAACATTTGATATGGGCGGGAACAAATTGACACGGACGTCTGAGAAAAGACAAAAAGTCATTTTTGAGAACTTTCTGTGAGACTGGAAGTTACATTTACGCCGGATCTAACAGAATATAGTAAACATATCTTCATACATATAAACGGCAGTGCTCAATGAAAATTAAAGATAGTATTTATTAAATACTTTTCCATCATATATTATTATTTAAAATCTAACTAAAACAGTCAAAGAAAATCATTTAAACTTATAAAAAGCTTGATTTGTTTGAACCCTTTCGGCGGGACCGGAAGTGAAACCCGTTAAACACATCTTCAATCAAATGTCTATCATCCTTGTAAGTTTTGTGTCTTGATCACTTACAGTTTCTGAGATCTCGCTGGTACAAATTTTGTTTAAAAGCAGCTACCTGAGATATTCGAGATATCTCACCGGAAGTAGAACTTTTTGTCTATTTAACATTGCATAAATAAAATATGTAAAGATACTAATATATTAATTCTATGAAAACTAAATTAAATACGAAAATAATTTTTAAAGTACTTCTGGTGACGACCGGAAGTTAGACGAATCAAACAAAATAGAGTAAACAAATGAATATACATATGTCTATCATCCCACACAGTTTGGTTCTCCAAGTAGTTACTATTTTTGAGATATCGTTGAGGCAAGGTTTTTGTCTCGGGACAGGAAACGGACCAACAGAAGTGCTCAATCAAAATTAAAGTATATATTTTTTTTTAACGTTTTCCTATTGTACAGTTTTGTTTATCAAGCAATCTAAACTGTCAAAGAAAAACAGTTAAAATTATTATAACCAGTTGTTTGTACCCTTCCGGTGACGACCGGAAGTGACGGGCGATAAAATGGAAACAGTTAAACGCATCCTCAATCGAATGTCTATCGTCCATGGTAGTTTCGTGTCTTAATCACTTACAGTTTCTGAGATCTCGCGGGTACAAAATTTGTTTTTAAAAAGCTATTACAGTCAAAACATTTGATATGGACGGGAACAAATTGACGCGGATGTCTGGGAAAACGTTGGATTCAAACTGTAGTTAATATTGGAAGTGTATTTTCAATCCACCTCAGCGTTCCTAACTTGCTATATTACTTATGCGATCGAAACACATTTTATTTAGTATCAGCAAAGCGATAAAAAAAAAACATTTTATTTCATCAATAATTATACAATCAGCAAATATGAGAAGATCCAAATTCGGGAGATATTACGCAAGGCAAAGCATTGTCCGATGACTTCAGATAATCAGTCGCCACTGATATACTTCCTATAGCTACAGTTTCAATCCAATGTTTTCTCAGACGTCCGCGTCAATTTGTTCCCACCCATTTCAAAAGTTTTGACTGTAACAAGTGAAATTGACGTAAGCTGTATATTTCCAATCTTGCCAGTTAATGTTCCGCGGTCTTAATTATACATTTTAAAATGTCGGGTTTCAATTTTACATAGTAACACCTATAGCAGTATACATCATGAATTTTGAACACAATCAGTGACATATTAAACGGCGTAATTAATTTCAGCAAAAAATAAAAGGATCGAAATGAAGGAAGGTTTAACAGCGCAACTGTTTTCTTAATACATCGTTAATTTATGGATTAACTCTTTACTTCTAAATGTTTTAGAAATAAGATATATAAAATGTCATACGCTATAAACTGCATTTGTAGAGAGAGAGAGAGAGAGAGAGAGAGAGAGAGAGAGAGAGAGAGAGAGAGAGAGAGAGAGAGAGATGAATTAATCAGAAATCGATTTGATAAAGAAATTGATTATCTTTTTATCTGCTTCTTTTGCATATCGATTATTTTTTGTGTGTCAAGTTTATCTTTGCCGACTCACACTGTATGATAAAAAGTTTTGCTAAGTCGGCAAATAAAATAACCTTCATCTTACAAATGTAGTGTGGTTAATTATCCCCCTTTTCCCGAATCCACTCAATACCCCAGTGTTATGTCTAAATGACCAGTGTTAAGCAATCGGTTAATATATTACGAAATTTATGAATTTTGACCTCGATGCTTAATCACTAAACAGATATAATAAATCCCGCTTTTTGGGTGAACATTACATGTATGTAGACCTTTGTAAATAATTATAAACTTAAGGCAGATTTTAAATGATTATAATCCCGATGCACCCTGCCGTAATGACTTTTTTTTATCAAAAGTGAAAAATCAGACTTTTCGTTTTAACAGTATATTTCCCCGATCAGTGATTACAGCTGTTTATTCCTAAGCTCAAGCACACATACACGGGTGGTCAGTTTTCACACCTTGTCGCAGTCACCAGGTCGTTTGTATAGTTCCGTGTGTAAAATTCGGGGTGTTTCTTAATCCAAGACAGACAACAGATATGTATCTGTAGACATATACAAAGAAGGAGAAAGTACACCGTCTATAATAAAAAATGACTTTTTAGCATTGACTTCCAATCAGTAAGAAGACAATCATTAAAAAATTAATTTCAAATCATTTAAATCCAAAGACAATATCCCGTAACTAGAAATAAATACATATATAATTTTTAAACGTCAAATGTACATTTAGGCTTTAGCCACATTACTGCATGTTACCTGTAGTAGTTCTTATTCAAATACTAAAATATTCGTACGTTGGAGAGAGAGAGAGAGAGAGAGAGAGAGAGAGAGAGAGAGAGAGAGAGAGAGAGAGATTTTATAGTGTTTTATAGTGTTCAGGAAATCAATATATAAACAACATATGTCAATAAACGCATATATACATGCATGCATGTATCTATATATCTAAATAAATACTAAACAGTCCTCCTTTTAAAGTCCTGTAGAATACTTGAAATGTGGGCGCATTGCTAAATGTTTTGTGCATACAGTCAATGAGAAGGCGGCATTTCTTTGATACCGGAAAAGCGACCTGGCGAGCTCTAATGCGGTCGTACTGCAAAGGTGCTTCGGCGGCATGTCTTTGATGCCGGCGATGCGACGAGCGTCTGAATTTAGCGAGCTGCTGACAGAAACAAGACTGTCACAATGCGGGAAATTGATGGTATTTTGAAACGGGCTCTATATTTGTACTGAAAAAAGCTGGTATTATTTTGATTTATGATAAAATTAAAACGGAAAACATTAAAATCCATCGTTTTAAAGATAAAATCGTTAAACAAATCACAATTAAAAAAGAAAAAAAACATTCGGCACTTGGGGACTGAACCCGGGTCGCCTGGGCCAAAGTCCACCACTCTAACGACTGAGCTACGCGGACTCTCGCTTCAGGACTTTGGATCCCAAAATCTCGAGAATGCGTGGATCGATTTTAAAACAAATTTCATATTCTGACGTTATTAAAGCGTCTTTATCGAATAGTAATATTAAAAAAAATTCAAAACAAAAAAGTTGAAAAATGACTATTGTTTGTTTCCTTCCTGTGACGACCGGAAGTGACGGCGGACGTTCGGATATGCGAAGGGCACTGCGGCAGGACACTTTCTACCATCCCTGAAAATTCGAAAGTTCTATCTGAAATACTTTTGGAGAAAAATCGTGAACAAGCAAAAACATAAAATCTTTAATATCTCGGGACCGGAAGTGACGACCGAAAATATCTCGTGTAATTTTCTTACAAATTTTGTCATGAATAAGATCTAAGAGATTCATCAAAATCGGCTGAAACGTTTTTGAGAAAACGTGACAGAAAAAAAAAAACAATAATAATAATAGTGAAAAAGAAACAAAGCAATAACAATAAGGTCTTCCGTTGGAAACGGAAGACCTTAATAATAGTGAAAAAGAAACAAAGCAATAACAATAAGGTCTTCCGTTGGAAACGGAAGACCTTAATAATAATAGAGGAAAAGAAACAAAGCAATAACAATAAGGTCTTCCGTTGGAAACGGAAGACCTTAATAATAATAACTAGACACGATCTCGTTGCGAGCAACGAGGAGGTCTTCCTTCCAATTTTAGAAGTTGAGATACATGTATGACCTTTATTTTGCTATTTACCAGCTAAATGATTTGTAAAAAGAAAAAAAACTAGATACGATCTCGTTACGAGTAACGAGTAGGTCTTCCGTTCAATTTTTTAAAAAGATTAAGGACTTTGGCTCCTATAAATCCCTAATTGAGTAATAAATGGTTGTGGCAAAGAGTTTTTCAAACAGACTTTGTTACGATCAACAACTTGTCTTCTATAATGCATTACACAATCTTGATCGTTTTAAAGTTATTTGTAAGAGTGTTTACTAGTATCTTGGCCCCTAATTTTAAGGGCTAGCCCCTTTTTCTTGAGTTCATTGAAAAGGTCTTAAGAATACTATCATTTTTTGTTCGTAAATCTATCAAAAATTGTTGTTAATTTTTGAGATATAAACGATTGAATATTTTAGGGGCCAGTCCTATAGATCCTTAATGGGGACAGACATTGGTGTTTTGATAAGTGGAATCGATTAGAACCATCCATGCAGACATTTTCTCTTCTATAATACTTAACAAAATATGTCTCCTTCTCTAGATATATTGCGTCAAAGTTTAAGGACTTTGGCCCCTAAAAATCCCTAGTTACGTAATAACTGCGCTGGCAATGATTTTTTCTGATAGATATTGTTATGATCAACAAGTTTGCTTCTATAATGCATTACAAAATCTTTATCGTTTTTAAGTTATTTGTAATAGAGTTTACGAGTGTGTTGGCCCCTAATGAAAGGGGCCAATCCCTTTTTCTTGATTTTGTTGGAAAGATCTTAAGTATAGTAACATTTTTTGTTCTTACACCTATCTTAAATTGTTGTTCACTTTTGAGATATAAATGATTGAATCTTTTAGGGGTCAACCCTGCAAATCCTTAATGGGAACATACATTGGTGTTTTGATAAGTGGCATCGATTGAAATCATCAATGCAGACATTTTCTCTTCTACAATGCTTAACAAAATATGTCTCCTTCTCTAGATATATTGCGTCAAAATTTAAGGTTTTTGGCCCCTAAAAATCCCTAGTTACGTTATAAATGGGCGTGGCAATGATTTTTTCTGACAGATATTGTTATGATCAACAACTTTGCTTATATAATGCATTACAAAATCTTTATCATTTTTCAGTTATTTGTTATAAAGTTTACGAGTCTCTTAGCCCCTAATTAAAGGGGCTAGCCCCTTTTCCGTGATATCGGTGAAAAGAACTTTTCATACTCTACCACTTTTGTTATATATATCTCAACAAAATATCAACTGATAAAAAGATACAGATCAAAACGTGTGAAAATTTTGATTCAAAATCTGTACCCAATTTTCGAGCCATAGCGAGCTCCAAGAAATGGCGCCACAGGAGTAAAACAAAATCAATGGGCACAACTTCAAACTATGGTCTAACTATCCTGAAAATTTCATATTCATATCTCTGATAGTTTTTGAGTTTTTGTGTGCACAAAATAGGTCGTCAAAATGAACAAAATGGCCGATAAATCTGTACCGGAAGTGACGACAGGAAAATTATCAAAAATGTTTGAAGATCATATGAAGTCCAATCACCTGTGAAAAAATTGTGGAAATCGGTCGAATAGTTTTCGAGAAATCGCGTGCACAAAATTTGTGGAAAAGAAAAATAATAATAATAATAATAATAATAAGAAACAGTACGAAAACAATAAGGTCTTCCGTTGGAAACGGAAGACCTTAATAACTGTTGAGATCCCCACCCCTAGACCATATTTATTCTTCCTCCTTGTGTCATTGCACATCAATTGGTACATGTATATAGGTTATGCCCCCCTTTGAGATGCCCAGTGACTTTCCAGAGTTGGAACTAATCAAGTAATCTATCTTATTCATATGTAGTGTAATTCCTAGCCCTAACCCAATGTTGACCCTGCTTTGTTTTTTACAGCAAGATCTAGGTTTTTGTTCACTGACTTTACAATTTCTACAATTACATATAACATTTTGTTTATCTTTAAGATTAAAAAGCTATTTCCAAAATCTCAATGATTTTGCTACTGTAAAAATATGAGAAGAGACTCTGAATCCCCCCCCCCCCCCCCCCCCCCGAAAACATGAATAGTTGAATATCCTCAAACTCATCGAAATCCCCACTCCTAAACCATATATATTTTTGTTTCTTGAACCATGACCATGTCAAGGCAAATCTTTTTGTGGTATTAGTAGGTCATGGCATCTGCGGGTCACCATAACCCCACCCCACCCTCCCAATATCAGAAATGATCAAATAACTTGAAAAAAATGCTTGTAATTCCCCCCCCCCCCCCCCTAAAGCATAATTTTATATATTCTTCCTCCTTATGCATCTTATGGTACGTTATTTCAATCACAAGATATAAGAGGAGGTCCAGGAATAAGGTTTTTATATGGGACGGAACATCATCATTTTGCAGATAGAATTGACCCTCAGAATCAAATTTATATTTCTAAAGCCTTATTGCATATCTATGGCTCAGCTTCTGCTATACCCCTGAAGATGATGTGGCTATTCATTAAATCATGAGAGAAGTTCTGGGAAGTAGGTTTTTTTTAGGAGTGATAAACGTCAATTTTCTGCTACTATTTGACTCCCTGGATGAAATTTAAATTTTTAAAATCTTATTGCACAACTAAAGGACAGCCCCATCATACCCCAAGATATGATATGGCTATTCATTAAATCATGAGAGGAGTTCTGGGAAGTTGGTTTTTTTAGGAGTGATAAACGTCAGTTTTCTGCTACTATTTGACTCCCTGGATGAAATTTAAATTTTTAAAACCTTATTGCACACCTATAGGACAGCCCCTATCATATCTCAAGAGATGACATAGCTACTGCATAAATTGTAAGAAGAGTTCTGGGAACCATATTTTTTTGGCAAAAAAACGTCATTTTTTGATGACCACAGACCCACGTGATAAAAATAAAAATTCTGAAACATGATTACACATCAACATGACACCCCGAATCATATTCTAGAAGATCATTTGGCTACTGCAAAAAGAAATTGACGTTTTTTGAAACCAGACTTTTTGTAAAAAAAAAAAGTCATTTTTCAGCCATTTAATGACCCCCAGGTCAAAATTGAAATTTCCGAAACCTTATTGCGCATCTATGACACCCAAAACATTCCAAGAGATGATTTGTCTACTGTTAAAAATGTAAAAGGTGTTCGAGGAGGAAGGTTTTTTTGTCAAAAAACGTCATTTTTTTAACAATTATTTGACCCCCAGGACTACCAGAGAATTTTTGAAATCTGTTTACAAAACAACATGACACCCCAAATCATACTCCAAGAGTTCAGTTTGCTGGTTGATAAGATGTAAGGGCAGTTTGAGAAAGTAAAACGTGACAGACGGACGGACAGACGAACAGGGGTAACAACAATATACCCGAACTTTCTTTAGAAAGTGCGGGTATAATAAAAAAAATTGATAATTTAATAATAATATATCAAACTTTACACATCTACAGGGATGAGCTGGACAGCCAACATTACGCAACATTGAAGAATCTCGCCTGCATTTATCAACTGGTTCAGAAAACCCATACTTGAACGATTCCGAATCTACATGTACAGTGTAAAATTTTGTTCAAGAATACAATTTGTATATTACATTTAGAAAAAGTCAGTTATCGATCAATTCGGAAACCAACGTGTATCAGCTCGAAAAAAACCTTATATAAACGATGAGTGTACATGTAGTTCGTTGGCACGCAGCATCGGGGGGGGGGGGGGGGGGGACTGGCTTTTCCACTTTTTGGAGAAGCAAAGAGTTTTCTTAAATCTACAAACAAAAAATAGAATTAACATGGAGTTGACCCCCCACTTTTAAGGGACCAGGTAAAAAATTGAATTGAAAATAAGGATATAAACAGTAAAAAAAAGTAATATGTAAACCCCCTCCCCCCCTCCCCCACGGATTCGCTTTTTTTTTATTTGCTTGTCAAAATTTTTGAATGACTTTCAAAAACGATGCTACGTGCCTGATTCGTACCAGTTCATCAATACACGCTACAAGATTTCCATCGATTAAATGATGATTTCAAACTTTTTCGATTTATAACTGTAATAGTTTCCTATAGTACGTCAACTTTTTTAGTTGTTTATGTGATTTTTTTGCGTTTCATTGCATTGTAATTTGTTTTAATTTAGTTGTAAATGTATGTTTATTATAAGATTATTTCTTCTCTATGCATTTCCTTTGTTATAGAAAAGATATCAGGTAAAGAAAACAATGAAATCAATAAATATAACCCAAATTAAAGACTTTGACAGGTCTGAATTTAAAACAGATGACTTCTTCTATTCATTCATTAAAACAGATAAAAGTGCATTGTAAATATGAAAACTGGATTCAGCCAATAACACTAAAACATGCCAGGATATCCTTGTAGAAAGTTTTCTTAATAACAATAACGTCTTTATGCGCTAGATGGGATATTAGTGCAATTTCTGTATATTAGCTATTTTTTGATTACACATCCGCAAAATATCATACAGTCGAAAAAATGATGGAGGCGGTGAAGTTCCGGAATCCCCCATCCCGGAAATTTTCGTTGGTTTGTAGCCGTTGGTAAATTGCCTCTATCTGCTCCTTAGAGGGGTAATGAGTGTGAGTTGGAAGTTAATGTTGAAATTTATTTTAATAGCAATTCAAAACATGGATGTTTGTGAAATATCTTTCTTTTCTGTAGAAGATCTGATATAAGGGGATTTTGTAGACACCACTAACCCACAATATCCTAAAATACACTTTTTATATGATATTTAATGCGGCGTTCACTTACACACAATCGTATCTACTGTGTCATTTCAGCTTGCGAAAAAACGGTAATGACCGAATAGCGTCGAATGTACATTGAACATATAGAGAGAAGAAACGGTTCTAAGTTCACTTTCACGTTGGGTACAGGCTCCTGTGGTCGATTGTATGGTAACCTTTCTAGCAGAATTGTATTTATTTAGAAAAGTTATGAAAATTACGAAACCTTGCTTTGCTTTCAAGTGTTATGACAAGTCTTAGAATCTCATTAGCCACCTTACTCATCTAACTAAAACTGCCACCAGTTTTAATTTTGATAAACCATTTATGGGCAAACTTAAATTTAATTTAATTCTATTAATCACATGACTGTAAAAAAACATAAATACGTGTAATTTGATACGTTTGTCATACGTTAAAGATGTCAATCATATATTCAGCCATTGGTTATTTTTGTGGTTCAAACGGGATGTGAAAATTAAATTTAAAAAGAATGTTAACCCCCACCCACTCCCCCCCCTCCCCCAAGCATCAACAGCATCAAATAAACATAACCAACCCACCCCCCCCCCCCCCCCCACCCCATACAAAAAACCCAAACAAACAAACACCACAAACACAACCAAACAAATAACAAAACCAAATTAAAAAAACAAACAAACAGAAAAACAAAAAACAAAACAACTAAAAAACAAAAAATTACCTCCAGTAAAAATGACCGTGGTATACTTGCCAAAAGTACATATACTTGGTCAAAGTACAGGTAGTTCCAATAACCTTTTCCATATCAGTATATGGAAATTTGACCAAGACGGATCAGAGGATGGCGATGAACACGACCCAGGACGTATTCATACGGATGCTGAGAGATAACAAAGTACAAAATTAATGGTATTGTGCTTGAATATAGAAGACATGCTAAATAGATAGGCAGAAAAAGATTTACTCTTTACAGGAAGGCCGGACTTATATTCGTATACTTTAATGAAATAATCACATATTTTCCTCTCATAGATGTCATATACAAACCGCAATACTTATTCTTAGTTGACACCTCTCGGGGGTTGATACATTATATGTGTTCAAAATTTAATTTAGTGCTTTTTGAGAATGCCAATGAGTGACTGAATTTCATTGATAAGTACCAAACAAACAATGCAAGATATGTCAAGAGTTTAATCAATATAAAAAAAACATTTTTTTTTTAATTTTTCAAGTTTTTTTTTCATTATTTCAGACCACACAGCTTTTAAAATGACTAATTGCATGGTTATACAGATAATTATACGTATGCTTAATGTTTAATGATTGCATCGGGAAAAAAAAACTGCTAAAAAATAGATTAACTTGAATTAATTGACTTATTGATTATTTGTGTAAGGAAATAAGGTTAAACAGTCGAGAAGTAGTGCAATTGTTATACCACCGTATATTGCAATTTTTGCATATGAGGCACTGCAACTCTAGGGCATTTAACTTTATGCAGCTACTGTTAAATATATAAAATTGTGAATTTGCTCGAAGTCTTATCTGTAGCCGATTTATAAATTATCTACATGGATATATCCTAAGAAAACCTAAAAGGTTATTGATAACATAAAACAGATACAAGAACTAAAAAAATCAAAAGAGATGCTATACAATAGGATATTTTAAAGAAATGAGGTAATGGCATGGAATGGTAAGGAACCCAATAAAATAGACTGTTTACATACCCATAAAATTCATGGTCGAATTATTTTTTGAAAAGTGATCATATACGCAATATGAGTTGTTTGTTATTTAGTCAGAATGTGAAGATGATATGCTGGGCGTATTTTGTCTGCTTAGAACCTTATCTGTATCAGATTTTTTTTTCCAGTGGAAAAGGAAAGGGATCTACACCATCGTGCACATTTCGAAAATGTGTTGCAATGAATAGTTTTTTTTATTAGTAAATACTAATTAGTAAAAAAAAAATTCATATATTTTAGCTTTGAAATTGTAGGTGTAGATTTAGAATGACATCGAAGGTTTCATAAAATTTACATGTAAACTAAGAAAAAAAAATACGGTACCAAAGGACATTGATTTTTTTAATCGCAAAGTTTGATATCGTAGTTAGAGGGATGCTGCATAATTAATGTATGAACAATTCGATCGATCTGGTCTTCTAATATTGATATACCTCAATTCTTAAGTTACCCTTCATTACAAATACCCCAAGTACATGTGATAGGAGTTTTGAGATCGATAGTAGACCATTTAAACTACGTAAATCCCTTCACTTATTGGTATTATAATATCCTAACACCCCCCCCCCCCCCCCCCCCCCCACACACACACACACATGATCGTAGCATTTTCTTATTATCATGATCTGATGCGAGTTTTTCCCCACGCGAATAAAGAGGACCTGCGGGCATGTTCAAGAAACTTTCCAAAGATATGACCTAAGTGTGTACCTAAGATATGACTTAGGAAAAAAGTTAGGAACATCCTAAGATCAACTTAGGACACGTATTAAGATGTAGCTCAACGGTAACTTGGGAACATCTTAAGTTAGGATATACTAACCTACTAAAATAATTCTTATTTTTTCACATCAATTCATGCTGATAGAATTTGAGAGACTTGTGCAGGGATAAATCATTAAACATTTTGCCAAAAAAAGTTATATGTGTCGGTAACATGATAGGCTTAAAACCAGTAATTTTAATTTGTATACTTTTTTTCAAAAATATACATTTACTTTCATATATATCAGTGACCAATAACAAATTTAGTTTTAAAAAAAACCAAAAACCAAAATCCAGATAACTGCTATTTTGTGCAAAGAAAATATGTATCAGGACAGCTTTCGGCTTTCAAGGAAATAATTTAAACAACAAATGTAATTTCTTTGAGAGTAAATTAACTTTTGATACTATTGTCAGCCAAGTAATACATAAGCACACACTTTTCATAGAATTTAACGTTACACGTACAAACACAACCAATTTCCCTGCAGCATATAGAATACATTTACATGTTTAAGAAGAAATAAGTTTAATCTACCAGGTATCTCGAAAATACATAAAAACAGTTTATTCAACATTACAATTTTTTTTACAGATTACATGGCTTATATTTAAACCAATGTAGATTTACTCTTTAGCAAAGGACATTTGAATAATTTTTTGGTCAATACTAGTAATAAAAACAATGAATGTAACTTACCTAGTGTAAATATTAAAAATAAGTTTATGATTTTCTTTCGCCAGATACAGTATTTACGAAATTAAAACAAAATGTTTAATTTGTCAGTTCTCAGGCAGGCATGTAGCAACGGAGAAGTGTGTGTGTGTGTGGGGGGGGGGGGGGGGGGGGGGGGGGGGGGGGGGTCGAGGTCCATCTCTACATAATTTTTGCTAAAATAAACGTACGTGATAGAATAAATGACTATGAACCCCCTCCCGGTTTAGGAATTTAAGGTTTGTCGAAAATGCTGGAGCTGTAGATTGCCTCTTCCGGTCTTTAGAAAAAAAGCTTCACAATAGTCGCAATATCCAAATTAACGCGATTTTACGACCATAAGATGGTCTTAGGGCAAGGTAAGTGTTGTCCTAAAGTTAGGACAAAGTTATGGCGGTTCCTAAATTTAGGAGAGCTTCGAGAAACAGACTTAGGACTAAGACGGATCCTAAGATATACTTAGGACGCACCATAGTCTTAAGATAGCTTCGTGAACATGACTGCTGTTGTTAAAGTGGTCTGCAATGGACGGACTTTCGTCTATAAACAATGTAAACAATTCCGAAGACCCATTTTTCGCTGATTATTTAATTTGTATTGGTTTTTGGGTACAAAATTTCGTGGAATTACTTGTGTGATTAAAATATTAAAAAGTCTTGATGGCTATGTCCATATTTAGACAATAAAAATTTCTAAGAAGATGAGCTTTTTATAGGAATGTAGGAAAATATTGATATTTTCAAGCTACAATATTATGAATTTCTCTTTACTAAACAATAATATATGGCTTAAAATTCAAACTAAAATGTTAAGGATAACCTTAATGTGTTTGACCATCAAGCAGCATTAATACTACATCTCATAAATAATTGTGGATTAAATTACGTGGAAGAGGGGATCCCCGAAATTTATGAAAATCGAGCCAACACGACTTCCGATGATTCCAAAGATTATGTCAATATCATTGTAAATATGCTGGCCATAGCTAATTTCATGGTAAGATGATGTACAATTAGATTTAACAGTTTTTTCGCAACATGTTCCCAAGAACTGAAAACATATTTATGTCGATAAAGCTTTTCTGTATGGCATGTGGTGATAATGAATAGTGTTAAAATTCAAAGGTCCAAAGGAAAATTACAAAACAAGAGCAGAGCAAACATGGACCTCTTTAAAAAAAAAAAAGGGGGGGGGGGGTAGGATCAGGTGCCATGGAGGAGTGAGTATCCTCTGCTGACCGGTCACACCTGCCATGTACTCTTTGTCGTAATCGGGAAAAACGGAAAATTCCGTAGACAATTAGGTGATGCTCCATTTTAGGCTCTAAAGCTAACGAGGAGGTGAAATAAGTTTTCAAGGCCGACTTCTGAAGACAGATATCAAGAAAAAATCCCTAGTAGAAAAGGCATAAGGACTGGATGCCTTACATAAAGTAATGTGCCATTTTGCCTCAAAGTTTGTGCACTACTTCCATGCACAGATGGAAGCAAGTTAAAGCTACAATTTTTGAAATCCATGTTTTCAAAATTCTTTTAGCAAGAATTAATTTTATAAACATTAATAACTTTCACATTTGTTATAGGTCACATTGGGCTGCTCTTCATTTTTAGTAAAAAAAATTAACGGGACAGAAAGCAAAAAAATATCAAAATGAAAACTTGATTCATAGTGTTTCATTCCCTAAAGGAAGACAAGGTGGGGGAGTTGCCAAAGAAGTAAAATTCAAATAAACCTTCAGCAGGTGCAAGTTAACCAATTTTATAGCAGAATGTTGATGCATCTTAATCATATGCTATCAAAACTACCTTTCCTATTTACAAACTACATTTTCTAACTTTTTGAAGAGCTCGTCCACAATTTTTTGCAGAGGCGCATGGAGTCAACGCTATAGACAATCGGCATAAACCAGTTCCAATAGCCCAAATGGAACAAAGAACCAGAAATTAAAAAAGATATTGTAACATCTCATAGATAGAGCCAGATTTACAGATTACTGACATCAAAAATATGACATTAGTTTGGATAGTTAAAGCCACATTAGTTTTATGAAGGAAATGTTTGTTGCATATTGTACACAACAAAATCAGGATGGTAGTATAAGTGTATTTTTCTTTCTAAGTCTGTGGTAAATCCAACGAACAAATTTTCTGTATGCAAGATATCTGTAGACTAAATTAAAAAAAATTGAAAAAGCCAGTGAGAAAAATAAGCAAAATTAAGCAATATTATAGTTTTACAATGTTCTGCCATTCACTAGCTCTAATGAAAGGGACATGGTGACGCACAAACCCATGATTTAGCAAATATCAATTTTTTACACGATTTCCACATTTTTTTATTCATCATATGAAAAGGTGAACTTTTGAAAAATTACAGTGTTTAAAAGTAAATAAAATCAAATTAAAAAGAGAAAAATAGAATTAAGTGTTAGGCCAACACAAACATATTGAGTTTCCCTACCGCTTCATAGCCACGCAAGCGCAGGGGAATGTAAATAATACAGCGTGGCATATATCATGAGCTAGTGGACTCTCATTGAAACTTGATGTCTTCAAGAACTATAAATTTATGAAGATGCACTCTCTATGAATGCATATTTCTTACCACAGACATAGAATAGCTTCACATTCAAATCCTTTTCTTAGTGTGTCAATCCCACTGTAACTATTTTTAGACAGCAATCGCAATCACGTGACACTAAAATCAATGTCCAAAACAACTCGGTTTGTTTACATGTGCATCTTCCGGATGAGTTTTATTGACTTGTAAACTGATAGATGATGACTTATGATGCGTGAAACCTTCCGTATGATGAAATTTAGTATATTTCTTCTGATTTCCGTTGTCATAATCAGAAAGTAAAACATGTATTTTGAGTCCCCGTGTCACTTTAATTTAAAAAAGTACACTGTACAAGAATTGAATTAAATTTACCGTTAACTGCTAAAACAATTAACTTACCCGAGAACGAATTCACCGTCTTGTAGTTTGCCATTATCTTATATGCATTAATGATATAGAGTTTCTAAAACACAATGATTTAAGCAGTTCACTTTGTGACGAATTTGTCATATTACGATCCGTAGAACTTACTATTAGTCCATACATATACAGCTGAATTCTCAGCGTCAAATCAATTTCAAGTATTACACCGTAATTATCATTATAAAAGCAGTGGGTTATGTTTCTTGGTCTCTCTGATGTCTTCATAATTAGGGGAGGTAACATGGCTGGTAATATTAAAAATCGGTACTTTTGACTCTGGTTTAAACCCTAAGCTGTCGTTTTAAAAATATGCTTAGATTGTTAATATAATTTATTATCATAAAAAGATCTTTCATTGATATACGGAGCATTTTTTTATAATCATTACACTTAATTAATCTTTAATTAAGACAAGATACTTAACAAATACTATTATTTGATTACGTTTGTCGCCTTTAAAAAGAAGTCATTTTAAAGCTGTATGCCTCTGAGGTGAGACCATTGGCGCTACCCATCAGCGTAAAAAATCAGGGGGACTTAGGTACAACATGTGCATTCTTACCGCGATCTTTTAGCACCTTGGCGCAGTGGACCCTTGGAAAATATTTATAGAGCCTAGACTTTAATTAATACTTCTGCAATTCAAATTAAATTGGATTTATTGCGGTTCATGGACTCAATACATCATTCGTGATGAAATGTATATCATTTACTTTACATGAAATAAACAGATACATCAACGAAACCTGACTCTTGTTTTTATTTCGAAATAAAAAAAAAGAGTCAGGTTTACTATCTAGCTAGGTTGTCAACAATGTATTTATATTGAAAAAGAGATGAGTCATTTTTGGAAGACGACAAACTTCTTTTTAATCATGCGATCATGTAATCAAACCCTGAGCATAAAAATACTAAGTCTGCACTCGATCGAGACATTCTCGGTATTCCATTGTTAAAACATTCCCATATTTGGATGTGTTTTTTTAAATAACCAGTTTCTTATTTACGCTAGGTGAAGGGGTCTTTTGGGATTGTTGATTACATGTATGTTATTCTGTGGACTCTCATAAATAGTTTGAAATTAATTTTGTTATGATGAATTTCTTCTCTTCAATGTAAGTACATCTACTATTTATTGGATCGAGAATATGTCACTCTATTTACCCTTTAATATTCAGACACATGCCTGGTGCCCCAACAAGTGTACCCACTATAGAAAATACCAGAAAATAGTTAACAAATGAGATGTTTTTATTTTTAGATCGAGAACAGTTCTGTTGCCTTGAAGCATTGTGCAGCATTATTTCAGAGTCTTTGCAAACACTTTCAAGTGTATCTTAATTGCGAGTTTTTAGAACTCTCTCATCCTCCATTCTCGTACTAAGTGAATTTGTAAGTACATTATTTATTTCTATGCACGGTTAACGCTTTTCCTTAACAACTACTTCATTGTAAATGTAAATTAAGATAAATCTAATAAAACCGTTTATTTTTATATAGCATTTTTTTTTATTAGGTCTCGATTCAAAAAAATTAAAATTTGTACTGGGATACAAAAGTAAGCAATGATTTTTATGATAATTGTAATTTTCTTTTCATTAATTTTTTTCTAACATACACATACTAATGCGTTAATTGTGTACTCCTATAAGCCTTTCTACCAACAACTAATTGTCTTGCATGTAAAAACGAATTAATTATTAATGATGGTAAAATAATGTAAGAATGACAATAGCCGTTGTTGTTAATTTTCATTGATTACAGGTATTTATCCACCTGTTGGTAATATATTTGGGTTGCAGGTGGTATTGGAAATCTCTTTGTTTGTTTCGGGTTTTTTGTTGTTGTCCTCTCATATTTTGTTAATTTGGTCATAGATTTTAAAATTGTTTTATCGTTTTTCAAAGCGACAATCCTTCACCATATGTATAATGAAATTCGGGTACATACATGAATGCCTATATTATGATCGCTACTGAAATCAAAGTACCTAAAGTACATATACCCGGTTCATTTGATGTGTATTAAAACATTTTCTTGATATGGCATTATTGCAGCCTTAATAGACCAATTGAGTCATAATTCATGAATTAACTTAGTTTATAAGCACCTTTATACATATTTATCTATATAGAAGAAATTACAAAACACAAGTAATGGTGTAATTAGATTTTTATTGTTTGGCGTTTTTGGTCGTGGCAATAAAAGCAGCATGGGTCGCCAAGCAGGGCAGACCCAACAACAAAGCAGCAAGTACAATCAACATGAGCAGCACAAATATTTTTTGCTATTTCGGGTTGACCGCAAACAGCTATAGTTTGAACATTTGAATGTTTATAATATAAGTTCAATATCAGCAGCAATTGTAGTTTGAACATTTGAATGTTTATAGTTAAAATGCAATATGGTAGCAGCAGCAGCAACAAGCACAAAATGAGCAGCAGCATAAATCAATAGCATTTGATTGTTCCGGGTTAACCGCGAACAATATATTTGTTAATTATTTCACAAACTTGTCACATCAGTTGAATGGACGGGCGCACATGCCACATGACCTTCAACTGAAGGTTTAAGGTCACCCCACAAGGGGAGCCCAATTCAACTGACCCACGACCAAAAACCCATTTATTAAATTTATGATTTTAATGTTTAGGGATAACCTATTTTAGTATTAAGTTGCATTGTTTGTATGTGAAGTAACTTTTATTGGCGTTCGTCTGGAAATACTGTCCCAAGCCCTTTTCGGAAATATTCAAGGCCCCCCTGAATGTCACTCAAGAACTTTTTGTTACCCAAAGGATTGAGATGCACATTGTCATTGCCCAAAAACTGGTTGATGTTCCTAATAATATCTGGGTGCTTAATATATGCCCCCCCCCCCCCCTAAGTCCTGTATTTGACATGCTGTTGCCCTATTGAAGCGTTTACGATTCCTCTCCATAGCTTCAAGGTCTGAAGAATATCTATAAGACTTGCGTGGCAATATTTGAGACCAAACTAACTTAGTCTTTGGTAGGAGATCAGCTAGGCTGGTTATGCTCTCGGACATATGTTGTATTAATTCAGCGAGGGGCCAGTCAGGGTCACCTAAATCATTCCCCCCACAATGAATAACAAGAAAGTCAGGGGCTTCCTCTAACCTAGTAAGATACATAACCTTTTTCTTTAGGTCAGTGAACTTTAATCCAGCATACCCTTGCCACCATATTTTTATTCCCAATCTTTCCAACCCCAAGTTAATCCCTCCTGTTCTAAGCATGGCTGCTAGAAAGGCATGTTTAATAATGGAAGACCCCACACACCATACTGCAGAATCTGAAAGCAGAAAGTTTAACAGCAAACTTGTTTAATAGGGCAGCGAATGTAGGATTTATAGATTTGTGATTTCCATCTGCCTGCCTCTCTAATAGAATCTGAATGGCAACCTTGCTGATATGCAGCAGTGGCAGCCCCTATCCTAAAAGAATGTGATTTGTATCGATGGCTATGCAGTCCTAGAGCATTAGTGGCTTTATTTAACACTGCTGAGAACTGAAATCTAGTGAGTGGGCTACCATCAGAATGACAGAATACTGGACCGTTAATTCGAGGCCTCATGGACAAAAAAGCTAACATATACCTTATTGGACAATGAAAACTGGAAGATTTTTCAATGCAAATAGTTACCCCTCTGCCGTATTGGTCGTTCTTTGATTGCCTGATGGTTAAAAACATGTTGGACTTATCTAGGGAAAAACTGATGTCCGATACATTAATGATAGTAGCTGGACTATTGCCTTTGGAAATTGCTAATTCCCCAACTCTTAAAAAACCAAAAAATGCTAACATATATGCAGCTTGAAAAAGATGAGACTCATACAAATTAGTACAAACTGAAGGTAACACTTGAACAATTTTGCACAGAATAGAATGGGTAATTGGGAGTCTTGTGTCCTTCTTCACTGATAATCTTTTCATTCCCTCTAACATCTTAACAACCAGAAAATTTCTTGTAACATCATCTAGGTCCCTAGACTTGCATTCAAAACCAATTGCCGACACATATAACCTAGCTGTAGCTGAAGAAAACTCTTTAAGAGTTAAATATGCAATAAACTGTACAATGTGTTCTAGTGATGGTGGCCATACATTTTGAAACTTGTGCTCCAATCTAAATTTTTGAAATGCTGTTAAACCTGTATCATAAGCAAGTTTTGTGTTCTTTGACAATGAAGCCTGAAATAACTTATCTACTTGAAACTGTAAATCATCTGCAGAAAATCTTGTGGAATTGGCTCTGCCTGCTCCTTTGCCTCTGGTGCTAACTGTCTGAATTTTCCCCATTGCTTGCGTGAAATAGAATCAGCGATACAATTATTGCTACTTTCTATATGTTTAGCTTTGAAAATACAATTGTACTGCATAAGCATAAGAACAAGTTCCCTCACTAACTTCATTACCCTCTTAGACTTGGAAGTTTGTTTGTTAACAATGCTTACTAATGCACTATTGTCTATGAAAAACAAAACTTTTTTGCATTCCAAATCCTGACCCCATAACCTAATAGCTAAAACCAAGGGAACTAGTTCCAGGAATGTCATATCCCTAATTATGTCAGATGAATGCCATTTTGGTGGCCATTCAAAGAATGCCCATCTCCCTTGAAAATATGCACCACATCCAAGCTCTGCATTACCTGTACTATCTGTAAACAATTCTAAAACATCCGAGCTTATCCATTCTCTGTATGGAAAATATGAAATGCCATTAAATTTCTCCAAAAATATAGCCCACATGTGTAAATCATCCTTCAACTCTGACAATAACCTAATTTGATGATGAGCCTCAGAGGCCCCACTCATTGCATCATAGAATCTGCGATTAAATGCCCTACTTGACCTGATTGCTTTGCCGAAAAAATTGAACATTCCTACTAATGATTCCAATTCTTTCAATAAAACTGATTTCCTGGACAAACATTCCTGCACATACTGTTTCAAAATTTTTACTTTTGGTTTAGGAATTTTTATGAGCATATTGACTGTGTCAATTTCTAACCCTAAATATGTAAGCACAGAAACAGGACCCAAAGTTTTGTCCTCTGCTAATGGAATATTAAGCTCTGTACAAATATTATCAAATTCTGACATAAGTTTTTCACAGTTGTTAGTCCCTATCTTTCCTGAAAATATAAAGTCATCCAAATAGTGATCTAATGTTTCTAACCCTGAGCGTTTTTGAGTAAGCCATTGCAAAAAATTAGCAAATGTTTCCCAAATCTTACAGCTTATTGAACACCCCATTGGCAAACACTTGTCTACATAATATAAGGAGTCAATTGAAAAACCTAACAATTCGAAGTCACTTGGATGAACAGGGATTAACCTAAATGCACTTTTCACATCTACCTTTCCCAGTAATGCCCCTTTTCCTAGGGAAGATATCATGTCCACAACATTGTCGAATGAAGAATAATGCACAGAACACACTTCTGGGTCAATAAAATAATTAATACTTTCATATTTAGGATAGGAAAGGTGCATAATCATACGCCACCCTCCATCAGCTTTAGGTACTACTCCTACAGGTGAAATATGGAGATTAGATATTGGCCTTTCTTGAAAAGGGCCCATGATTCTACCCATACTTATTTCTTTTCCTACTTTATCCATTAAGTGTTCATAATGTTCAGAGGCTGACCTTAAATTTTTGGACATGTTATGTATCCTAGGCCCATTGTACTGTAAATGAAATCCCTCAGTAAATCCCCATTTTAATTCCAGTGCTGATTCTTTCCTAGGATAGGCATCAAGACAAGTAATCAAACTGTTGATTTTAATTGGAGTTTTTCCCATATCCCATAGTTCTGGTGGAATATGCGTTATGATAGGTAGTGGTGGGCCAGTTATGCCTTGGGGTGTTGCCCCTGGGGACCCGAGGCTGTGGTGTTCGGGGACGAAAACGAATGGGGGCAAATGCTTGATGGTTAACTAACTTAGGAATTGCCTGGTTGTTAAACCTTATGTTGTTGACCCGAGTTTGAGACTGAGGGTAGGATAGTGCAAGCGGGCATTGGGATACTGGGTGGTTACCGTGGCACCTGATGCATGAATGGTGATGAACACAAACTGGACGAATACAATTTCCCTTGTAACTGTAATCAAAACATATGTTGGTAGACTGCTGGGAAACAGTGGAAGCAATTTGCAATGAGCTAGATGGAGACATGTAAATAAGCCAAAGTTCGCTGTCTACCTTTCCCCATGGAATTGAGGGATCCATGCTACGCCGTAGGCGGAATTGTTCATCGTAGCTTTTAAACCCCAGACCCCCTACTCTTACCGCCCCCAATCTAACATCCTGCAAATATTTGAATAAACCTTGAACTGAATCAATGTGGGCTGATGAATAAATACTGCTATATATAATGAACGCATCTGTCCACTTTTCAATACTGTCAATTTTGACAGATGGTTTACTTGTTTCTCTCGTCATCAGTTCCCCCTTTTCATTGATATAGATAGACTTTTCTGTAGGTATTACATTCGTATTACTCAACAGCAAACAAGGTCTACATAAGCTGAACTAATAATTTTGGCCTTAATATTTTGAGAAACATTAATTGCTATTTGGTACATAGTGCTTGCTAACAATTGGGGCATTTCAGGCGTACCTTGCCATGTGCTTGCACTAGTTGTCGGGTTTTCAATCCCTGTGCTAGTCGCTGCCTGCTGGTGCTCATCGACAGCAGTCGGAGGCACTTGTGTGACCTGTATGGCACTGAGGGTAGGCTGTTGGAAATCTAGTTGACTCTCCGCTCTTCTCTTTCTCTTCCTCGAGTCCAGGCTTGACGGACCTCCGCCGGCGCCGGAGCAAGTGGCTCCTTTGTCCTTGTTCCCTTTTGGTTTTCCTCGTGACATATCGAATGCATGAAAGCAATTTAAAGAAAATGGTTCAAGTATTTTTATCGCATGATTTAATGTACTTAATTTCAAGAATTTAGCAAAAGGGGGTTTTATTAAAATTAAATTGTCTACAATTCAATCCATTAAAATCCGAAGCAAATTACCGTTAAACATTAACATCAATGCTTAAAATCTTTTTCAAAATACCTGATGTGATTTATTTTGACAATATTAAAACTTAAGTTAAAAAGATTGTAATAATTTTTTGAAAAATTCAGCGAATTAAACTTTTTGCTACCTTTCAGCCCTGGTTGATTTTGAAAAGGATTTGTTTACCGAGCCCGATTCAATATCGAGCCCGAACAAAAAGAACACCTCAATTTCCTCATAAGATAAAGGCATCTATATAACATGCATATAGATGCTATTATATTGATACCGTAAATGTTTTAAATCGTGGGATGGTCAGATATTTAACACCCTAACTAAGATTAACCGTCACATGGTTTTAAAACAATTCCCGCAACAATTTAACTATTTCCTTTCAGTTTGATAACGTGAAAATTGATGATATTATTTACATTTATTGCGACAATACTTTTGTATCTATACGTACGATGAAGGAAACATTATTGCTTTGTGAAATAAAGAGGTGTGTGAAATGAAATTTAATCCTTATCTTTGGCGTATTGCGCATACTTTACAAAAGCACGGTGGTCTGATAATTTTATCAAGTGGCGTCTGTAAATATCACAATACTGTGTAAATCGCAAAAGTTTAATTTTCATACGTATTACATATTATACGTCGCAAGATTTAAGGTCGTTCTCTGTAACTTGCCATTTTTATAAGCTATTTTTAAAAACATTTATATGATTAATATCAGTATTATGTATAGAAGAGTGACTTTAACCTAGTTTGGGTAACACTACACATATCATTTTGAACATACTTGTTCATGCATTCAAACTTTTTAAAGCATGCTTCCTTAAATTTTTCTGGATTAAAGCATCGTTCGACGTATTTTTTAATTTCTGGAATGACAGTTGGCCCTCTGCTAGGGATGCGTTCCTTTGATAATATATACATTATGATGCAGTAATTATTCGTACAAAATGGCGGCGTGTTTACTTATGCGACGAAACGTCTCTGCTTCGACTATAAATAAATGTTGTTTAAAGATAGCTATGGGATCCCGGTTGTTATTTTTAGCAAAACACGTCATGTGAAATCAAAACATCATGTGACTTGTTGTCGTCTGCATTATTTCCGGAAGTATACAAGTTGAGAGAGAGATGGGTAGAAAGGGTAAAGAATTATCGAGTGATGTTAAAGAAGTAGTACGGAGGCTATTAGAACAAGGAAACTTTATTTGGAAGGTCGCAGAACAATTAGGGATTCCTTTTACTACGATGTCTAGTGTGAAAAGAAGTATTTTTCAGCGAGGCTTTGTTGAAAACACCAAACGAAGTGGCCGGCCCCCAAAAGTGACAGCTCGCGACTACTGGAGACGAACAGAAGAGACAGTGTGCTTGATATTACACACAAATTCAATGAAAATGTTGACCATCCTGTTGCTAAACGCACAGTGCAGCTACATCTTCATAAGCATGGATATTCGAGGCGTGTGTCTAAAAAGAAAGTTGTTGTGAAGGAGGTCAATCGGAAAAAGAGATTGCCATGGTGCCGTTAAAAAAAGACGATTGAAAACTGACAACTATTTGAATAAAGTTATTTTTTCCGATGAATAAAAATCATGATAGGGCACAATTCCCATGTGCATGTGCGGGTAAGAAAGATGAAGGATGGAGGCCTGATCTTGTGACACCTAGACAAAGTAAGCCATGTTATGAAGTGATGATTTGGCGATGTGTAACGTGGGAAGGAGTGGGGACTGTTACGGTTGTGAATGGTAATATAAATACTGAAAAATACCAGGAGATCCTCGACGAGAATTTATGGCCGGTTGTAGTCCGTCATTTCCCTGCTGGAAACTACTTATTTCAGCAAGACAACGCTCCGGTACGTTGGGCAAGAAGTACTCAGCAGTTCCTTAATAGAAAAAACATTACAACTTTAAGTTGGCGAGCACAGAACCCAGATTTAAATATTATCGAAAATCCGTAGCTTCTGATCAAGAGGAAGCTTCAGAAGCGGTCGGGAGGATCGGGAGTAAAGCGGACCTCTTCCGTGAGATTCAGGACATATGGACTGGCATCACCACATACTATGTCAGATCCATACCCCGTTGATTGCTTAGTGTTATTAGATTAAAAGGACACCTGACAAAGTATTAGGTAAGTTTAAATTGTTTTACTCACTTTAGATTTGCAATACAAAGCGTTTCTGATCTGACCTACTTTCGTTGCGAATGTAAAAACGCCGCCATTTTGTACAAATACTAGTCTTATTGCATCATACTGTATATGACATGCATGGTGTATTTTATGTACTTTGGTTTGATCATTATATACATTGTACTTTCGTTACAACTGTGAAATTACGCACACCACAAGTGTCTTTTCTAAAGATTGTTTATGATATATATCATACATGAAATAAACAGAAATGTTCACTAGTTATATCAACGAAATTAAACAAAAGTCTAGTTTCAAGATTTTCAACAAACATAAACTTTGTAAAATAGTTAAGAAAGCGAATTATATTTCATTAAAGAGTTTCGTAATTAAAGATGCTTAATCTGATGGTATATCAAGTTTCATGGACGCTGTAAAACGATGGTTTTGTTTCATATATATATATATAATCATACGCGATTCAGTTGTTGTCCTGATCATTAATGCAATAGTTATATAGGACAAATGATGTACAAAGTCTGTTTTAAATTATCTACAAGGTTAACGCGTCATTTCGCTCCTTATAAAGACTGACTCCCGATAATGAGACGGATGTGATTATATTACGACTTAGGCGTTTGCAAAAATTAAGGTGAATTAGCTTTCAGTAATGTATGGAAAATCATAGATAAAACTATGATTTTTTCCACAAATCTTTATTAAGTTGATATGTTTAATGTTAATGTTTGATTTAAACATGCCGTAGAATAAATCCAAGCAATCAGGGTACGAAACTAAAAGGTAACCTTTAGTTTCCTTTAGTTATCCTCACGCTCATGACGAATGAACCTTGCTATTTATGTTACCCAACCCAAATTATTTTTTCATTTACTTCGAATATTTCTATCTTTGAAAAGAGATCGATTTTGCTGGTATAAAGAGGTGAAAGTTTAGAACCTTCTAATATTTATTGGTTTGTATAGAAAATCATGTGATACCGTGATAGCCAAAATAAAATGAAACCGAACAGGTTTAATCATGGAATTCCGATATCAAACCCTGAACATCAAAATGCCAAAGACGTCCTATCAAATGATTCTTGGTATTGCATTGTTGAATAATACATATGTATCACTATTAAGGATGGTTTTTAAATCGCTGGTTTCTTCTTTACGCCTGGCACAGGGGACCCTGGGATCGTTGGTAACATGATACTTATTTTGTTGAATCCACCGTTTGAATCAATCACAAATGTTGATGGTTGCTTTTTAATGTAAGTAATATACTCTTTATTGAATCGATAACAGGTACCTCATTTAGATAATTTTATTGTTGTTTAACTTATGAATGTTTAAAAATAACCCTTTTGTTGCCCCAAAAGAACACTCTACCAGTAAAACATTTTAAAAATATGCTTTTAATTTCAGGTCGAGTACAGTTTTGAATCACATAAGAAGATACTTTGAAACATTGTGAAGCATTATTTATGGTGTCCTGATACACACTAACACGAAATGAGTCTGCCTACCAGAGTGTGTCTTGTGATTTTGGGCATGTTTTTTCGATTATTTTCGTATTGAACGAATGTGTAAGTACATTATTTACTTTTATGCCTGGCATAATGTTCAATGAAAATACCGAATAGATACATGTATATCACATAATTGCGTGAATGAAGAACCACACTCAGTCTGGCTTTTTTAAACTTTACCTAGCTACTTATCTGAAGATTGGATTAAAAATTATATACCAATTGCGCATAAATTTATTGTCATTATTTACATATACTATTTAGGACGGAAACTGGTTCCAACTGCTAAGCTTCAACTTCAGTCTAAAGATACAATATAATGTATTCAATTCATCATGCAGGAGAAAACGTTGTTTTTGGTTTTGTTTTTGTTTTTTTTTTTGTGGAGGGGGGGGGGGGGGCAAAAAAATGCAAGGAGTGTAATTTAATATTTCTTTTTGCAATTGTGCAGCTATTTCACAAAATTGCGACCCGTCTACCACGGTCTAATAACCACTGGAAATGTGCTGTCTGTAAAATTATATCATATATGTGAATCACAAAGGTTGAAATGTCATACGTTATCGGCACACAGTTTTTTATGCTAAAAATAAAAAAAATAATCAATTCATTTTTCGATATGTAAATTTAAGAACAATGTCTGTTTCGAAAAAGAGAGAACATCTCCCCCGTGTTGCTTTCCTGATGCTACGTATCTAACATTAAGCATGTTTTATATTTCAACAATTAAAAAGACAATGCATATTGCGAGATAATATGCAATTGATCCTAGCTCTTATCACTATCTATCTCAAATTACGCGATATTGACCTTGACATTTCATTCAATGTGTCCATCAATATCGCAAGAATACCGACAAAACACATCACGAGGTTAACATTTTTGTTACTGACCGATATAAATTTTGAGTTAAAATGCTTTTCCGCACAAAAAGGGCTAACGCTCATACTTTTTTTTATAACTTTTTTAACAAAAATAAAGTCTCAAACTTCATTCTCTTAAAAATAAAGAAGGTAACATGAAAAGCTCTGGGTAGAATGACAACAGATGAACGAATAGGACGACATGAAAAATGACAATAACAAACAGTCAACCATCTCAAAAATCCATAAAACGAAATACAAATTCAAAGCAGAGCAACACGGACCTCTAAAAAGATAGAGGTAGGATCAAGTGCCTAGGAGGAGTAAGCATCCCCTGTCGACCGGTCGCACCCGCCGTGTGCTCACTGTTAACATCATGAAAAACGGAAGAAACCGTAGTCAGTTCGGTGTATAAATAATGGTCTAACAAGTATGAAAAACGTCAGTCGGCATGTGTCTTAATGAAATATTGTATTTGCTGACAAGGTCATTGTATCGACCATAGAATTTGTGAAAGTAGTAGCCCCCCCCCCCCCCCACCAATCTTTACTCTACTGAGAAAAAAAAAACAAGAAGTTATAAGAAACACGCCTAACTCATGTTTAAAATTTATCAGCAACGCGCTATACAATGTAGAATCTTCAGTCGTTCTCTGCAGGACTTGCCAATTTTTCATTTGATATATTCCAATAATTGATAACATTCTTACAGTTGAAACGTTAAAGGAGATTGTTTATAACAGTCACCCCTCCACTTTAATACCGTGATTCTCTTTGTTCTGAGACTGGACCTTGAAATTACATGATTGGTAACCTACTTTAGTAACGGTAATGGTAATGAAAGTCATGTATACATGTATAAAATCCCAGAGGGTTTAATCTTTAATCATTAAACATTATTAAAAAATCCTCGCAAAACATATCCAAATTAAAAAAAGTCCCACAAAACTACCCCAATAGTATTTTGCTGTCTTGATTTGGGGGTTGAGGGTCTGTGGATATCTATGACATATATCATACATTTTAGACAATTTGTTACGTTTAATTAATAAAAGTTATTTTTACTTATTATTACTGGATGATTAAAAATGAACATTTCAATAATTCAGAAAAAGCTTGATGGTTATAAGTTCCCAGTATACTCAACACCATTTTGTCCCAGAAATGAATCAGAGTGGAACAAGAGATCGTCAGCTCTCAACTGTAACAAGACTAACGGCTACACGTGTTTACCGAACGAAAAGTTCACGGAACTGTTAGAGTTCTGTTATATAGAACCTTGGATATGGATTGAAAAAGGTACACGGTATCATATGGGTAGTATTTTTCAACTGCAGAGAAATCAATATATGTTTGCAAAAAGATTTACATATATACTTGCATATTTTTTTTTACTATGAACTGATTAATTTTGAAGCAGGAATATTCCATAAACGTTATAACAACATATGTATTGATAATAAGGGTCAATTCATTCAGGTATACTTTGAATCATTTTTAGGTATTTGTTTATACCTGGAAAGAAAAGGGTCATACGTTGATTCATACAGCTGCCGTCACTTCATACATGGATGTCACAATACCTCCTATCAAAGCAGAAGAATCTTTGAATGTAAGTGGTATAAGTCTTGTATACTACATTTCCTCTAAGTTATCTGAAATGTATACAAAGTACGAACATTATATAAATGATAACAATCGTTTTAAAAACCTATACGTGAATTGGGGATGCAGGTAGGATACATATGTTTTTTGAATTTGATTGACTCATCAGTATCAGCTTTGATATCGCCTTCACTTTTTGCTTCATTTAAAATGACGTATCAAGCTCGACATTTCATTTGAAAAATCTTCTTATGACTGCTTTAAGATTTCATTTGTACTATGTCTTTCAAATGTTTAACCCTTCATTTTTTTTTAGCCAATGTTATTTTTTAATGATTGGATGAAATAAATGATATATCAATTACTATACTCTGTCCTAGTATATCTTCGCTTTTCATTTTGTACTAAGACCATGATACATGAATCAGTATACATCATACAGTTTTACATCTGGATAAAGGAAACATATAAGTATACTTTTTCATACTTAATTAACTGACAAAATTAAACTATTGTAATAACAGTATGAAGATTAATTTGTGTTTTACAGACCCAACTTGTTTATCTATCGGTAATGGTTGTTTCCTGGCCGAACAATCTTGTAAAAGGTATGGTACATGTGTTAGAGAGCGATTGATAAAGTGTGGTATGGTCTGTCTTGAAGTCACAAGATTTTAAGGTCACTTGAGTCAATCATGTAACCTATTGCAATTGGTCTTTAATTGTGCGTCGTCGTGCATCGTCCCTCGTCTATCGTGGTCGTCCGTTAACAATTTAACATTTATTTATTAACCTCATCTTTAAAACTACAAGGTCAGTTGTTACATTTTTGGTTTAAAGCATCTAAAGAATTAGAGACGTTTTGACATATATGACAATACCATCCCAAGTGCTTCGTGTGTGGTCAAATAAACCAAACAAGGCAAACTTTTCATAAATCTTTTTCTCTACGCCCATATTTATTGGAATAAAAACTAAATACATATTTATTATGTCAATGAAACCCTCTACCAAAATTGTGAAATACTGTGGAATCATTTTCATTCGTGGGGGTCAATGTTCGTGGGTAGCCAAAAATTTCCTGGTTCGTGGGGGCGTAATTTCTTTGGTAGTGTAAACGGGATTATTTTAATAAATGTTAAACAAATGATTGTGTATAGGTTCGTGGGGATTTAAATTCGTGGGCAAGGGTTACCCACGAAAGCCACGAACATTGGTCCTCCACGAACAATGATGATTCCACAGTATATGGCCCTTGAGTCAGGGGTTCAGACACAAGGGCGGGACCAATATTGCCAAATACTGATAAATCTTTAAAAAAATAATGTTCTCCACATTGACAGTAGTTGGAGATTAACTGCATGATCATGATGTCCATGACGCCCTTCACCAAAATTGTGAAAGTCATGGTTCCTTGGTCAGGGGTTTAGGTCCTAGAGCGAGGCCAATATAACAATATAGTGAAAATGTATTCCATCTTAGAAAAACTTCATCTCCACTTTCACAGTAGTTGGAGATAAACTGAATGTATAATTCTGACGCTAATGAAGCCTTCCACCGAACTGTGAAATCAATGACTCCTGGGTCAGCGGTTCTGGCTTTTGGGCGAGGTAAATATGACCATATAGTGAAAATATAATTAACTAAACTAATAACATTGCTATTTTGTCCATGATGTTCTCTTTCTAAATTGTGAAGTTCATTGCCTATGGGGCAGGGGTTGAGGTATGTCCAATGCACGCTGTTTTATCAATATTGTCGACATCGCAGTGTTGGCCAACATTGAGTAAACATCGTGTTAATATCGTATAAGCATTTGCAGCGTATCCCTATATTCTGTTTTTATCATCGACACTGTCAACATTGCAATGCTGACCATCATCGAGTCGACATTGTGACTACATCATAGGCCTTGTTCCTTTTTTACATCGTCGACATTGTCAACGTCGCAATGTTGATTGACATCGAGTCGACACCGTGTCTACATCGTACCTCTAATATCCTGTTTACATCGTTGACATTGTCGATATCGCAATGTTGACCAACATCGAGCCGACATTGTGTCTACATTGTGTGCCTTCTTTCTTGTTAACATCATCGACATTGTCGACATCGCAATGTTGATTGGCATCGAATCGACATCGTGTCTACATCGTACTTATTCTGTTTCATAGACGACATTGTCGATGTAACAATGTTGACCTACATTGAATCGACATGGTGTCTACATCGTGCACCTTCTGGCTTGTTTACATCGTCGACATCGGTGTACCTCTAATATCCTGTTTACATCGTCGACATTGTAGATTTGGCAATGTTGACCAACATCGAGTCAACAATGTGTCTACATTTTGTGCCTTCTTTCTTGCTTACATCGTCAATATCGTCGACATCGCAATGTTGATCAACATCCTGTCTACATCCTACCTTTTGAATTGTCGATGTAACGTTTAAGAAATATATGCGATGTAAACAATGTTAACTGAATATCGGTTCAACATCGTATTCATTGTGATGTCGACAATGTCGACGATGTTAACGTCAAAGAAATGTCAGCAATGTCGACAATGTCGGACGATGTTAACGTCAAGGAAATATCGGCAATGTCAACGATGTAAAATCGATATCGGTTCAATATCGTAAGATGTTATGTCGATATTGTATCAATATTGTATACATTGCGATGTTGACGGTATCGAAAAAGAAATATGTATTCGACATGAATGCAGGAGTTGGGGAGTTTTATTTTGCAAAGGGGGGGGGGGGGGGGGAGGGGGGGCAAATATGGCAGTATAGTGAACATGTATTTTACAAGTTAACCTATTGTCGTTTTTCGTCCGTTAACAATTTTAAATAGCCATACTGAATTTGATATTAGCTACAGAAAAATTCCAATTGACTATCTGGGATCTACAGTTCCGCACGTGATAAAAAGTTGCAATTTACGGCGCACAAAAAAACTGCGCTAGTTTTGGTCTGATTGATCTTATTTTCAAACAAATACTATGGAAAAAAAATAGTACCATTAAATTCCTCATGTAATTTACTACTGATATCGTTAATTTACTTGCCTCTGATAATTTTCTAAACAGCATCACCAGCCCCGTAAAGTTAATTAGTGTTGTTTGTTACACGTAAATATGGCGACCCTCGATCTCGACGTTTATTATCATACTTCATTATTCGAGATCGGTTAGCGTGTATAGGAGAAAGACTGAGGCAAGTAAAGTGACAATATCAGTAGCAAATTGCCTGAAAAATTTAATGGTGCTAATTTCTTTCACAGAATTTGTGTGTAAATAAGTTTAATCAGTCCAAAATAACACGCAAAAATTATACATTAGTCTGCTACTAATGCAATATTATAATCCAAGGTCTACACAATAAGTTTGTGCTTAATCAGTAATGATAAATACATATTTTTTGATAAAGTGTATACAGTGATGATGTCAATGGAGTAGTGACCCAGCTTAAAATGCAAACATGAGACTCTCTGACATGCCAATCTCAGGGCTACGGTACTCAGTTGACCGTCAAGGCGTGTAGGCCTCTTGTTTTTTTTTCATCCAAATTATTTTTGAACGTCAGTAGACAGAGTAAATATGAAGAAATTGAAATATTTAAATTACATCAACAACATTAATATCATTAATAAGATAATCGATAAAACTCATCTATCTTTTGTTAATTAAATAAAAAAAGAATAATGATAATCATTATCAGTAATGCTTTTAAATGTTTACAGCTCTCCAAAAACTACTCACCATCCTAAAACAACAGAAAATAACAAGAATGACTGGTTATGGGTCGTGATTGTAATAGGGATTGTTGTACATTTGTGTATTTCATCCTGCATGCTGTACTTCTACCGTAAAAAAAGAAGTGAGTCTTTTTAAAATATATAGAGAATAATGCATTTTACCCTTTTCTTTATTACATTCTTATGTGTCCGAGACACCAATATTAGTCAGAGGACCAAGCAAAATACGAAAAAAAAGTACAGTATATCACACTTCAAAATTTTGGTTATTAAACCTGTGATATCGCAATTGATATTGAATCGATTTTACAATAAGTATTGTTTCAACACCGAAATTAAACACAGGTACATTATGTCATTTACAGGCCGAACATTTTACAAACGCCCCCTTTTTTACCTGTACAAAATTCAAAACGATACTGCCTGTCAATCAAGTTTGAAACAATAGCGCCCAGTTTGATTGACATGATCGTCCGAGCTTCATTTGGCCATGTCCGTGGAATTATGTTTACTAGCAATTAACAACATTATCTTTGATATCTTCCGTCAAATATTTAAAGGGGAAAATAAAAATTCGATTTTTAACATTATCGAAATTGATAATGAAAATTAATCAGTTAGTAATTGAAATTAGACAATCTATATTTGAATTTGCGTGACCTTATCAATTTCACAAAGATGACAGCTCCAAAATATATAAAATTTTCCTTTTAAAACAAGCTTATGAGCTTGTAAAGCTTTATTTACTGGTAAAACAGACAATTGGCACTTGGCGCACGAGTTTGGAAACAACTCCATCGTCATTGTAACATGACTGTCTTTACATTCCACATTCTTATTGACAGCATGGTTTTCTTAGCATACTATAATTTGTTAAAATTAACTACATTAAACAATGTCAAGTGCTAAACACAATGTACTGAGCTATATTTTTAAAGCAGAATTAATTTACTGCAATTATTCATTTGTGCTTTACACACCTGTGTTAAGAGAAAATTCGGACGACACAAACTTCGATGTAGAATGTACAGTCCAACTGTTAGATTGGATTTATTTCCGTATAAAATTGCTTCATATGGACATTTAGAACAGTAAGATATTCCAACTAAGACCAGATTTGACTAATTATTTATTTCCTGTGTATTTATTTGCTTCCTGTGTATAGAGATTAGTAGCGTTCACGACCGCAGGTAGACTGCAAGCCCCGGAGGCTTTCACACCTCTAAAAATCAAGCCCCGCCCTCACCTGCGATTTTCCGGTAAAAATGTTCGGCCTTTAATAACAAATACAGTATACATGTATTTATCAAGACCATAAAACATCGTGTGTTATAGTACGACTTGATTAATATTCTGAAGCGGAAAAAATCAGAGGAGTTCAGCAAGGGGTATGATATTGATCAGTATCAGCCCTGGAGACTGATAAACGTATTATGAATTAAGCTGTATCACATATGAAGAAACCTTGTGTTTAAAACTAAGTATAATGATATGATAGATTAGTTGATATCGATCAAGACATATGAACATTTATTTAACTCTAGAATTTCACAAATGCAAAAGAGGTACTGATATAGAAAGAAATGGTGAATTGGAACAAGAAAAATTACTTATCACAAACCATGAAAATGACAATTTGGATTGTTCTGACAAAGGTAAGAAAGCAATTTCAACATTACCACCGTAAAAAGTGGTTTAAATTTTATGAAATATATTCATGATGGTAACGGTTTAAATATTGATAAAATCTTCAAATTTAGTAAACTAATACAAGTAAAATTATAATTCATAAACCAAAAAGGTCACAATTCATAAATGAAATACTATATTCAACAGTTCAAGGGATATCCTATCAACCACATAATTATATACATGTAATATTTTTACAAAGTCCAAAAAATCTGTAACGCTAGAATTTCCAGTAGGCAATGACTTGTACATCTTGTTGTAGAAGAACGTTTAGATGAATTGTTATAATAAAATCTCTTTTTACAGGCAATGCAAATGAGAAGAAGGATTGTTCATACGAAGGTAAAAACATAATGCATTGCATTATTAGGACTTCAATCTTATCAGTTCTTTTTATGAATTCTTATCAAGTATTAGAGCAGGTGTTTGCATGCATGCTATGTGTGTATGGATTGGGGTGTGGTGGGGGCAGTTGATGGTGGAGAGGCGTGTTTGCATTGATGAACATATATGTAGACTGCCCATGCTGGCACTGCATCAATAGGGTTTTCCGTTTTCCAATGGACGACCTTTATATCATTCCTTTGTTTCTTTTCCCGCATTCTCATTTTTTCTAACTGATTTTCTACGTGCAAGTTCGTAAATGACGTCACTTCCTGTCTCGAGATATTGTGGGTTTTTAGATTTTTAAGGGTTATTTTGTCAAACGATCATTTCTTAAAAGATTAAAACAATAAAGCTCATTTTTGCAGAAAATACTTTAAAATATTCTAAATAAAAAGCGTGGAAGCTTGGGAGGGCTCGAAATCCAGAACGAAATCGTATTCGATATCCATTTTGAGTCTCTTTAACAATTATTCCTAATACTACTTTGATCTTATGTTACGTAATAAGGGGATTTTAGGGGCCAACTACGAGGGTGTGTCAAGACCTTGACCCAAGATCATTTGGACAAGATCAAGGAAACTGGCAGGAAAAGTGCAAAATTCGTGTTTGGTCTATATAACTTTTATGGAAAAACATTGAAGGTTTTAATTCACACAAAGATGGCTTATAACCTGAGGGCGGGTATTGATTTGTCCCAAGGTCATTTTGGCAAATTCAAGGTCAGTGGAAGAAAAATTTCATAATCTTAATAGAAATGATCAGAAGCTAAAATTTGACACAAAGATTGCTTGTGACCTGTAAATATGTTCTGACTTGAGCTTTGGTCATTTGTGCAAGTTCAGTGTCACAATAAGAAATAGAAGTATCAATTATATTCTAGTAGAGAAATACTTGAGTTATGATTTTTTCTTAGCGGGGGTATCATATCATTTGTTAGCTTGCTCACAGTGCCTCTAATTGATCCAGTGGGAGCACTGCTCCCCACCTTCCTCGCAACCAAAATTTTAAAATTAACATTTAGAAAATTGGATTTTGGGGCATTGCCCCCCCCCCCCCCTACCACCACACACACACACCACACACTTTTAAGGAGAGAGCAAAATTTTTTTTGGCAAATTTAAAACAAAAGCATATTAAACAATAGAAGATACAGCTGCCTCACAGCTTCCCCTCCACTACCACCACCACGGATTAGGACTTTGAAGATTTGCTTGTCAAGATTTCGGATAAATATGTTCCCCCTAGCAAAAACGATGCTGAGTGGCTGTATGGCCTAACGTTATACGGAGAGTTGTCCCTCCTGCTGAGCACCTCTCGTATAGCGCACCCTAAGGCGGGAGAAGGCGTCATCGTTTATTTACAATTTGTGTTCGTTTCAATTGTTTAATTTTAACACTGCCCTTTACATAAATTATTCCCTTAGTAAGCAGTAGAGCTGTAAGTATGAGTACAGGGAAATGTTTATCAGACATAACACTGTTTGTTTCATGCATTAGCGCAGTGGAATTTGTGTTGATTACACTTTGATATAAGACTAGGCCTAGTTTGTATCGCGTAATCAGTTGTACATAAACGTATTTATCACTTTGTGTTTGTGTTCGGAATAACTATATACATGTACATATATGATGTTTTCTTTTAAATTTATCCTAACCTGATGTAAATATGAAGTAAGTTAAACGGAGAACTTGCCTATTATAAAAATAATACTTTGAAATTGAGCCTCGTTTCCGATTTTCTGAACGTACTATTATCATATTGACAGTCTAATCTGATTAAAACCATCTCTCTTCTAATACTCGTCAGGGTCTGATAGGTATCGATAACAGGTCATCTTTACAAGACCTTCACATTTGCATACAATCTAAATATACTCCTAATTACCAAAGGCATACCTTGAAATGTTTAATGTTTAGGTGCATATCTTCAACACTTATTGTGGAGGTTACATATAAATGGACATGAATTAATTTGTCTGTCTCCTTTAAAGAGTTCCTATTGATTTTCTAAAGCTCTGATTGGTCAGAAGTAATGGTCGTGTGAACATGACCTCCAATCAATACCAGTCAGGCCCTGACAAGTGCAAGGAAATGGGGGTGGTTTTTATCAGACTGTTTGACAATCCTTTCTCGACTCGAAGCTGCAACGGAAGACCTCTTCGTTGCTTTGCAACGAACACGGTTCTAGTTTCCTGTGTATTTATTTGCTTCTTGTGTATAGAGATTAGTAGCGTTCACGACCGCAGGTAGACTGCAAGCCCCGGAGGCTTTCACACCTCTAAAAATTAAGCCCCGCCCTCACCTGCGATTTTCCGGTAAAAATGTTCGGCCTTTAATAACAAATACAGTATACATGTATTTATCAAGACCATCAAACATCGTGTGTTATAGTACGACTTGATTAATATTCTGAAGCGGAAAAAATCAGAGGAGTTCAGCAAGGGGTATGATATTGATCAGTATCAGCCCTGGAGACTGATAAACGTATTATGAATTAAGCTGTATCACATATGAAGAAACCTTGTGTTTAAAACTAAATATAATGATATGATAGATTAGTTGATATCGATCAAGACATATGAACATTTATTTAACTCTAGAATTTCACAAATGCAAAAGAGGTACTGATATAGAAAGAAATGGTGAATTGGAACAAGAAAAATTACTTATCACAAACCATGAAAATGAGAATTTGGATTGTTCTGACAAAGGTAAGAAAGCAATTTTAACATTACCACCGTAAAAAGTGGTTTAAATTTTATGAAATATATTCATTATGGTAACGGTTTAAATATTGATAAAATCTTCAAATTTAGTAAACTAATAGAAGTAAAATTATAATTCATAAACCGAAAAGGTCACAATTCATAAATGAAATACTATATTCAACAGTTCAAGGGATATCCTATCAGCCACATAATTATATCAAAGTAATACATGTAATATTTTTACAAAGTCCAAAAAATCTGTAACGCTAGAATTTCCAGTAGGCAATGACTTGTACATCTTGTTGTAGAAGAACGTTTAGATGAATTGTTATAATAAAATCTCTTATTACAGGCAATGCAAATGAGAAGAAGGATTGTTCATACGAAGGTAAAAACATAATGCATTGCATTATTAGGACTTCAATCTTATCAGTTCTTTTTATGAATTCTTATCAAGTATTAGAGCAGGTGTTTGCATGCATGCTATGTGTGTATATATTGGGGTGTGGTGGGGGCAGTTGATGGTGGAGAGGCGTGTTTGCATTGATGAACATATATGTAGACTGCCCATGCTGGCACTGCATCAATAGGGTTTTCCGTTTTCCAATGGACGACCTTTATATTATTCCTTTGTTTCTTTTCCCGCATTCTCATTTTTTCTAACTGATTTTCTACGTGCAAGTTCGTAAATGACGTCACTTCCTGTCTCGAGATATTGTGGGTTTTTAGATTTTTAAGGGTTATTTTGTCAAACGATCATTTCTTAAAAGATTAAAACAATAAAGCTTGGGAGGGCTCAAAATCCAGAACGAAATCGTATTCGATATCCATTTTGAGTCTCTTTAACAATTATTCCTAATACTACTTTGATCTTATGTTACGTAATAAGGGGATTTTAGGGGCCAACTACGATTGCTAAATCTTTGATAAATTTTTATATCGAAAACTTTGAATTCTTTGATAAGCTTTAATAAACAAAAGATGCTTAAAATAATGTGCTAAACAATTTACAACTATTGGATAAAATGTTCTTTTCCAGATATCACAAGAATGGTAAACAATTTATCAAGATTTTGTGAACTAAATGTGTTTAAAATCACATGACCTTTTATTTGATATCACAAAAAGGGTTTGACCCTTCATATAGGTGACCGAGTGTGGCCTAAATTGTTAAATTCATAGCTCCTAATCGATCAATATTTTGTAATACATTTCAAAATACGCTAAGACAAAGATTTTACAGTTATCTGTGATATGACCTTGACCTTTGACAAAGAATCTTTATACAATATCACTGCACATCCTTTACTAAAAACAAACTATGATAAAGTTTTAAAATGATGTTAATGGTTCAAAACTGGATTTCGAAGATATATGCTATGACCTTATCTTTTGACCTAAAAACTTTGTTAAGATCACTGCAGATCCTTTGCTTACAATCACTTTTAATGTGAATTATGAGTCAACATGATTCAGTGTGAGAAAATAATTGGTTATACATGTATAATGATTTTTCAGTAAGGTCTGATATAACCTTAGACTTTTTTTCAACTTCACTGCACTCCCTGTCGGTAATAATGTTGGGGTATTTTTTTTTTTTTGTTTTTTTTTTTTAATCTGAAATCACAATTAATCCATTTCAATGTAGCTTATGAACTAAACTTGGACATATTTCAACGAAATCTTTTTTTAAAAAATCTCCCCCCCCCCCTCCAAATGTTTAAAATATCCAGTAGAAGTATTTTATATCTTGCGGTATACCCTATAGGCAAGAGCAATGTAATTTCCTCACGGATTCACGGGACACCATGCATGCTCTCTGCAGTTTTGTTTATAGTATGTCCCAAGTTATCGTTACCTTCACGATTTGATGATTTTTTGTACGAAAATATATACACATTTCTGTCAAAGAAGTTCAATTAAATCGATTGGATAAATCCAAGATTTTTTCATTAACATGTCATCTCGTTTTACTCTGAAAAATTCACAGGAACGAATAAGAGATTAATAATGGGAAATGTTGACAGAGTAGAGTTTATATTTATAAAAGTTTAGAAATCATTAGCATATAGTCAATACACGTGTTGTACTACAGAAGATTTGTTAAGCGTATTATTATTTTACGAAATATATAAGTAACAGTGCTACATAAAAAGTACATGCATAAGAAGACTTTTTCGTAAAACAAAATCCTTAGATTGCGCGTGCACCGCAAATGCACGAATCCACTTAATTTTCATGAGAGACTTGTGGAGATCGTACAAATGAACATTTCCACAGAGCCATCGAACTTTCTATCACATGTTTTCATTTGCTTGGGGTAGCTCAAAAAATCATTATACCCCGAAGAGTCGGAGCTGTACAACTTCCACCTTCACTACATGAAAACCATAAATTTCAAGAACATCAATTTATTAGTTTTAAATAGAAATGGTTTCACGAAAAACATATAAAAACCCTCGCCTTTTCAGAAATTAAAAGAAATCTATAGCTTCTCAAAGTATTAATCATTTCTGCCATTACTAGTGTCAGAACCGAAGGAACAGAATGTTTTTAATGTCTAAGAACAAATTCAAAACTTTCAGAAATTATTTGAAATGCAGCATTTTTATAAAATAATGTTTATAAAATATCAAGGAAATAGTAAAGTTCTCAGAATACTGTCCATTTTTGGCATTAGTTATGTCAGAACCGAAGGAGCGCAATGTTTTAATTGGGTGGCAAGGCAAGTCGCTGTCTGTTTCCATATCGTCCTCGCGCTTTTTTTTTCTCCAAGGATTTTGCCACCCGTGGAATAGGTTCCGGTTCTGCAGACACCTTCTTAAGAATATCATCGCACGGTTGTTTAATATGTTTTCTTACTGCCTTTTCTGAGCGATGACACGTTTGCTTCATTAATTATTTCTTGTTCATCCACCCCTGTCATGTGCAACTGTGTAGCGCAGGTGCGTTTTACGGAGTGGTACCTATAATTTCACTCCAATCCAGCTTTAATACAGCTCGCTTTCATATTGATGTCAGTTTTATCACACCGACGAGTTGGTTTCCATTTTTTGACGGGCATTTCTGCAAAGGACTTTGATAGAATGACCACTCCCCTAATATTCAGGACATCAAAATACGTCTTGTAGGAGTCCGCGACAAAACGAAACGGTCACACAAACGACGATTTCTGTATTTGCATGGAGTTCGTATCTTTCTAACTTTACTAAATTCATCAATGAATGTGGTTAAAAATTAATTAAAAACCTTGTATGCTCAGAAAGTAATTCTTTGAAATAAATAATGAGCGGTACTTTGAACATATTCATTTTTTTTTTTATAAAAGATGCTGACTTTATTTTTTGTCCGGTGTGTTGTTTACACATTGCAGATTACTTAACCGAACTGATGCTTCAAAAATTTCATCTTGGTCGCCTGCTTCTTCTGACAAATCTCCGGTGAACATTAAAGCAAGTTAATCTTCCTCATCCTCTGAGAGAAACTCGCCATAATCCATTTTATCAGCTACAATAATCCCGGAAGCGCCCTCTTCTTGCCACAGATTTAAATTTGGATACCATTTCAACGGCGCTTTGTGTAATGTTTATAAAATGTCAACATTCAAATTGATATCAAGAAGAAGCTAAAAAGTTATTATTATCATTATTTTTCTGACTCCTTTTTGGTTTTATATTTCAAAAAATATTCTCAAAATTTCTAAGGCCATTTTAAACTTTTTTTAAAAAAAATGTGATTTTGACCGGGGTAAATCCAAATGAAGAATTCAAGATACCGACTTGAAATTTTAACTGATTATAAATGTATTAATACTTTGGTGTACAAGGGGGGGGGGGGGTACAAATTTTTGTTAATCAATTTTGCTCAAAACTGGATTAGTTCCGATTTCTGAAATGAATTCCTTAATTTTTGGTCTTTAAAACAGAATATATCAGTGTTGTAAAATTGATCATGCTGATTTAAATAAGCAATGGTTAATCCAAATAACAACATGCATTGTACTGTACTACAATGTATATATGGTTTGTGCATCTGCGATGATATAGGGCCTACGACATAGGGAATCGCTAGGGATACAATGATCGAGGATTTTCGAAATGTGCGTGCCTGGATTTCAGTCTGTTTCGTTTCGTCTTTCATTGGATGTTCCTTATCAGTGCAGGGGTTGTTAATATATATATTTTTTCAACACGCGTTCCTACAAAAAGTTCATCCAATAATACGTTTTCGGGTGAATAAAATACCTGAAAGCCGTGAATTATGAATGGATTTATCGGGGTGCATGTGTAGCGATGAGCTTAACAATGAAAACTGAGAACTATAATATGACGGTAGTCGGAGATGAAAATAAAGTAATGCATAATCATGCATTTACGTCAGCTTTAAGCAACAATGTCAATATGGTTATTTCTAAAGTTCACATAAATACAATCTATGAAATAACTTTAGCCAATTTAACGATATTGAGTCTTCATGTAAAATTTATGTACTTCAAATACATTGAATTCATTTTTCTTTTATCAGAATCACCTTTTGACAAAGCTATATTTGAACAATGGGAGGAAGAAAACGAATGGTTTATTTCGTCAAACGCTTGCAGGGCTGTTGAAAACAAAACGGCAAGCCAGAATCTGGTAATTGTTACAGGACATTCGGGTTCTGGTAAGTCAGCCATCATTCATCATGTTGCACTTAAATACAGGAAAAAAGGCTGGATTGTGAAACCGGTAAAAGATATGGAGGATATAGCAAATGGCCCTTCCATACGAAACAATTTAAGAAACACTCTGTTTGTTTTTAACGACCCACTTGGCAAAGAATCGTTGGATGAATTACTGTATAATAAATGGCAAAGATATGAAGAAGCACTGCCATCTTATCTGAAACGAGCCAAACTTTTGATGTCGTGTAGGAAAATTATTCTTTCTGATAAAAAGATAAAAGGACTTTTTCGTGATATGTCAAACGTCCTAGACATCAGTATTGACCAATACAAATTAAACGAGGATGAGAAAAGAAGCGTTTTAAAAAGTTACAAAATTGATGAGAAATTATCTGAAGAAGAGTGTGCCGATATTGTTAAAATTGAAGAGTATTTTCCTTTGTTATGTAAATTATATTCTAAAAAAAATGAAAGCAATATCGAAGGATTAAATTTTTTTAAAGAACCTGATAAAGTTTTAGCAGAAGAAATAAGACGGCTCAGAAATACATCGAAAGAAAAATATTGTGCTTTGATTCTTCTTATTCTTTTTAACAATGATCTCCGCATTGACGATATAACAGGGAACAAAGTAGTAAAAGAAAAATATGAACATGCGTTGAACCTTTGTGGAATGGATGCGAAGCCGGCAGCTTATTCGATTAGGGACGAACTTGAATCACTTATAGGATTTTTAGTAAAAAACATTGAAGACACCTATCACTTTTATCACGACTTTGTGATGGAAGTTACTACTTTTATAGTTGGGACAGATTATCCTCAAACTGTCATTAAATACGCCGATATTGGTTTTCTCCGGAAACGAGTTAGATGCGATAAAGGTAACGAGACTCCTGATAAGTTTACTATATATCTTAGTGACAGGCATATCGATGAGCTTGGGAATAGGTTTTTTTCTGACATTTTAGGAGAGCGACTTTTAGATGTAGTCCTCAATCCATGTTTACAAAATGAGAATGTGAAAAGGGTATTTGAAGAAAAACTCGAAAATAATTCAGAAAAGCAACAAATGTTACTCAAGAAAATAGAACTTCAAACTGATAAACAGAAACTTTATCAGACATCAACAAATTTGAATTTGTCTAAACTTGCATTTGTGCATTTGGAACATGAAGTTTCATGCCTCTTTGCTTTGATTATATTTGGTCATACAGATTTATCGTTACATTGTCTTAAAACTTTACAAGAAACACAAATCAATTTAACAGGATGTTCTTTGTTCCCGGCGGTGTGCTGCAATGGTTCAGTTGAATTGTTTAATTGTTTTCTGAAAAACAATAGTGAATGTTTGACGACGGAGAAATGGGGAGGTCTCTCTCCTATTCACATTGTAACCGTGTTCCATAATTCTGAAATTCTCAAAAAGTTGATTGATGAGACCACTATCGATGTAAATTTGATGATTGACAAAATCAATGAATCGAATCCTTTGACTACATCAACTGAAAAAGATACAGAAATAAACACAGATAAAAAAAAAGAAAATTCAAGTAAGAAACAGAGCAACAAAAGAAAATTCTTAATAAGGAATAAAGAAGACATTAATCCATGTTTGAAAGATGAAATAAGTTCTCTCCATATTGCTTGTTTTGATGGATGTAATAGCATTGTACAACTGTTACTGAGTAACGGAGCAAACGTTAACTTGTGTGAAGAGAAAGGAAAAAGTCCTCTCTATATAGCTTGTCAAAACAGACATGATAACACAGTACAACTGTTACTGAGTAATGGAGCAAACATTAATTTATGTGAAGAGAAAGGAGCAAGTCCTCTCTATATAGCTTGTCAAAAGGGACATGATAGCACAGTACAACTGTTACTGAGTAATGGAGCAAACATTAATTTATGTCAAGAGAAAGGAGCAAGTCCTCTCTATATGGCTTGTGAAAACGGACATGATAGCACAGTACAACTGTTACTGAGTAATGGAGCAAACATTAATTTATGCATGGAGGACGGAAGAAGTCCTCTTATTGCGCCTTGTTTTGACGGGCATGATAGCACAGTACAACTGTTACTGAGTAATGGAGCAAACATTAATTTATGCATGGAGGAAGGAGCAAGTCCTCTCTATATAGCTTGTCAAAACGGACATGATAGCACAGTACAACTGTTACTGAGTAATGGAGCAAACATTAATTTATGTGAAGAGAAAGGAGCAAGTCCTCTCTCTATAGCTTGTCAAAACGGACATGATAGCACAGTACAACTGTTATTGAGTAATGGAGCAAACATTAATTTATGTCAAGAGGAAGGAGCAAGTCTTCTCTATATAGCTTGTCAAAACGGACATGATAGCACAGTACAACTGTTACTGAGTAATGGAGCAAACATTAATTTATGTAAAGAGGAAGGAGCAAGTCCTCTCTATATAGCTTGTCAAAACGGACATGATAGCACAGTACAACTGTTATTGAGTAATGGAGCAAACATTAATTTATGTATGAAAGACAAAGTTAGTCCTCTATGTATTGCTTTTGAGAAAAGACATTTTGAAACAGTTAATGTTTTGCTTAACAATGGCGTAGACACTAGTCTGGCATGTGGATGGGAAGTCAATCCCGCCCTCGTAGATTGCTTTGATAAACATGACAGCACCGTTGTTTTTTTACTACAAAAAGACAACATTTCAAATAATATGTATGACCCTGATTCGTATTTTTCTCTTTTTGTATCATGTCAGGTTGAAAGAGTGACAAGACTGATCTTTTAGACCTAGTCTATATGGTTTCATGATCATATTCTACATGTATTTATATTAGTTGGTAAAATGACAAATTCGTTTATGCAATTCAGGATATTAATGCAAACGTCATGTTAAAAACAATGGTTTTGATAGTAATGTAGTGTATGTTTTTTTAAATATTTTTCATATACATGAAGTGATTTTTAACGAAAAAGATTATTTTTTTTAGATTGACTGTTTATTTCTCGCATCGAATGAGTGCAAAGCCTCTATCAGGTTTATCAATCATTGTCAATAAGTGTTGACATCAACCATGTACTGGGAAAGTTTATAATTGTTTCAGAGAGAGTATGAATTTTTTAATAAACATCAACCCAACAAATTGTATAGAATCACGTTTAGCCGAATTATATTTCTTTTTACTTGTGTGTCTGTATTCAATTCTGTGTATTTGGTAAATATATTGATACAAAAACCCAACTTTTTCTTGTTTATCACACGTGTTAATTGAAGTAGAATAATGCCCCTAGAATTTGGGAAACAGTATTGTATCATAGTTGATGTACATGTAACAAATTGACATATCTGCATTTTACAAAAGAACTTAAGACTTACGACCAAATCATTGAATGCTAATGAATCACAAACTAATCAATGTTTTACTCTAATGGCTGCAAAATATAATTATGAAAATCAAAATAGTTGTATATAAATAGTTTTGTATAAATTTTATTTAATAAGGACCATTCCATGAGACTGAAAATATTTTCGACTTTGTATTGTATCATTGTCAATCAACAAATTGACATTTTTTTAAAGGTCACCTCTCTCTCTCTCTCTCTCTCTCTCTCTCTCTCTCTAAAATAAAACTGGTTATATCCCTCTATATCTACAGTAGTTTGACCTTTGAACATTGATAAAGTAACTGTAATGAAATCTTTTGGATTTTGTCGGCTGAATGAAAAATAAGATAAAGAAAATAAACAAATTTAATTTGAAAAAAAAATAATAAACAAAACAAATCAATATTCTCTCTCTCCCTTTCACACCACTCTCATTCGAAAATTACTTCAATAATCATACTATTAATAATTCAATTAAACAAATGAACAAATATCTGATAATCTCAACTGAATTCAAAATTAAGTTTTTTAATCACATTGTATTAGATAAATAATGGTAATAAACTACAAAATGTTGTTTTAGAAATTATTTCAACCAATAAAACTCTTGTTGAACAATTACTAAAAAAATGTTAAAGTTCATTAATTCAAAAAACGTAAAATTATCATTACTTCAAATCTAAGCTCTGTATATATGTATATGAAAATTATCCTGTAATAACAGTCACTCCTACACACTTATAACCTCACTCTGAAAGGGAACTTAGTCATGTGATGTGATTAACTTCCTCGAGGACACCATGTACTCGAGACGCTCCTGTCCTCGTCAAACTGCCTGTCCCTCGTGTATCGATATCCTGACTGCAAGCCCCGGACTCACAGGTCTCTCACTTCCAGTCTACGACCACTTCTGACAGACTCAATACTCCCAGCTCAACGCAGCATGCGTCCTCGACATTTGTATGTTACCCACATGTCCCTCCATAGGAAAATTCACTTGTAGCGCCCACAGTCTATCGTACCAGAATTTTCACCAAACACCCTTATGCACTGAAAGTAACAAACTGTGACTAATAAAGCCCCGATAAACATACAAACATACGACTAATTACACTGATAACTAAATTACCAGCAAAATTTACCAAATAACAACAAAACAACCTTACCGGTTAGGAAAACATGTGCCCGCCTAACATAATCCAAAATTCAATGGCTACCCGTTTCTCACCAGTATTTTAACTAACTGGAGATATTCACCATTTCTAAAATCAGGAGATGTAAAACGTGGCACCCGGCTGATGTCGTTACCGGACCCTCTACTGACTACTACACCCAAACCGGTCACTTTAAATACTCGTTCTAAAAATAGCACACTCACCCAACACCCGTCACTCACATACGATAACCCATTCATGACAAAAAAAAAAATAAAGAAGAACACAAATAAAAACACCATTATATACAACTGAATCAACTTTATTACATACGCCCCCATTTATTTACCAATGTCCATTGTAAATAAATAACAGATAAAGTTGACAAGACTTATGTCGACCGCGATAAGAGATCTGCCATCTTGTTGTTTGCCCCTGAGATATGCTTAACAGTGAACCTATATTCCTGTAATACCAAACTCCATCGTAAGAGTCTTGGATTCTGTGATTTCATAGTCTTAAGCCACTGTAACGCACAATGGTCTGTCTCTATGATAAATTCTCTCCCATACAGATACTTCTGCAAAAGCTGCACCGCCCACACAATTGCGTAGCACTCTTTCTCAACCGTAGCAAATTTCTGCTCTCTTGGTAGAAGCTTTTTACTGAGATAGACTAACGGATGATACTCATCACTTTTTCTTCTGCAATAATAACGCCCCCAGACCTCTGTCACTTGCGTCTGTTTTCAAAATAAATGTTAACGTAAAATCCGGATTCCACAGAACCGGAGCACTAACCAAGTCTGACTTCAATTGTCTAAATGATCTATCATGCTCATCCGTCCACACAACCTTGTTCGGGCTAGACTTTCTAGTGAGATCTGACAAACTAGCTGATTTTTCAGAAAAATTTGCTGTGAACTTTCTGTAGAAGTTTATAGAGCCAAGAAATGATCTTACCTCCTTTTTCTTTGTGGGAACAGGTATATTCAAAATAGCCTGTACTTTGTCTGATGTTGGTTTTACCTGACCGTTTCCGACTAAATGACCTAAAAATTCCAATTCTCTTGCCGCAAACTCGCATTTCTTTGGATTTGCTGTAAGACCTGCGTTCTGAATAGATGTAAGAACTGATTTTACATGACTCACATGACTGTTCCAATTTTTAATGAAAATGATAATGTCATCAATAAAAGCATCTGAATACTCTTCATGACCCACTAGGATCTTTCTTACCAATCTGTTGAAAGTAGCTGCTGAATTCATCATACCAAATGGCATCACAGTAAACTGATAATGGCCAAATGGTGTGATGAACGCACTTTTCTCCTTTGCGTCATCGTCCAGTAAAATTTGCCAGTATCCTTTAGTGAGATCTAACTTACTAAGATACTTAGCTTCTCCCAATTTGTCAATGATTTCCTCTATCTGCGCATTGGGCTCTGGATCAAACTGAGTTACAGCGTTTAGTCTACGGTAATCTACACAGAACGTAATAGATTGGTCTTTCTTGGGAATGATTACCACAGGTGAGGCATATGGACTCACCGACTGTTCTACTATAGCTGCCTCCAACATTACTGATAACTCTTTTTTGACCTCATCCCTTAATGAATATGGTATCTGATAAGGTTTCTGAAAAACTGGCATTTCACTTGTAGTTACCACACGATGTTTCAACAGACTAGTTCGACCTGGAACATTGGACAAAACAGAACTAAATTGATCCAAGCAATCTTGTAACTCACCTTTTTGTTTCTGTGTCAGCCTTTGTGATATTATTACATCTTTAACCGTATCTCGAACATGCATAAGCGGATTCCCGATCCACTCATTATCATCATTATCACATGCAGAGTCTGCATGACACACCGCAGTCATTACTTTCTCATCACTTACAACATTGTCATCTCTCTCTATCCACCGTTTCAACATGTTGATGTGGTACACCTTTCTGACACCATTATCATACTGAACCCTATAATCGACTGGACTTACTTTCTCTGTAACAAACACTGGTCCCTTCCACTGAGCTAGTAACTTCTTTGTACTTGTAGGTAATAAAACCAATACCTTGTCACCTACTTCAAAAGATCGCTGCCTTGCTTTCCGATCGTAGTATCTTTTCTGATATATCTTACTTACTTCTTCATTTTCTGACACAATGTCCGCCATCTTTGCCAGCTTTTCCCTGGTTTCGAGAATGTAACTCAGTACTGATGGCTGTAATTGACTATTTGCCTCATCTTCCTCCAAACTCTCTCTAAGTATTGCTAGAGGACCTCTCACATACCTTCCGTAAAGTAGTTCAAAAGGAGAAAATCCAGTTGTCTCTTGGGGAACTTCTCTGTATGCGAACAACAAATAAGGTAACAATTTGTCCCACTTACCTGGTTCGTCTTGGGCATAAATCTGAAGCATTCTCTTGAGCGTTCCGTTGAACCTTTCAACGAGACCGTTGGCTTGTGGATGGTACGGAGTTGTGTTAAGTTTGCGTATGCTTAACAATTTACAAAGCTCTGTAATTAATAAGGACATAGAGTTTGTACCTTGGTCAGATAATATCTCTTTGGGAACACCAAGTCTCGTAAATACTTCCATCATAGCTTCCGCTACAACTTCAGCATCTTGACATCTGAGGGGTATTGCTTCAGGATACTTAGTGGCGTAATCACACATCACTAATATATACTGATTACCTCATTTTTTTTTTCTGCAATGGTCCAACCATGTCGATCGCCACACGCTGGAAAGGATAATCAACTGAAGGAATTTTAAAAGGAGGTACCTTATTTACCCTCGACTTTGAAGTTCCTTTCTGACATTTTGGGCATGATTGACAGTACTTTTTCGTATCCTCAAAAATACCTGGCCAATAGAAATTCCTCAGAATTCTTTCCCTCGTCTTCTTAATCCCCATGTGACCTGCTAAAGGGATATCATGACCCAACGACAATATTTGCTTTCTGAACTTACTTGGTACGATCACTTGCTTTAGCACCTCGTCAGTAACTGTCGTAAACACTCTATACATTATTCCGTTTTCCTTCATGATATAACTTCTATCATTCTCCGTTCCTTCGGATACTTCTTTGTTTCTACACTGTTCCAAACTAGGATCGTTACCTTGTTCCTCTATCCACTCATTTCTGGAAACTATGTCTTGTACCACAGATCTATCCCTAATACCTTCATCTTTGTCTTGTGATACCTTCTTTGCTAAAGCTCTAGTTTCCACTGCCTGGCACATTTCGTCATCTGACTTACCAGGGATTGTAGACCTCACCACTGGAATATCTACCCTAGTAAAATTACCAACAATCAAATCAGCAAATGGAGAGTTCATCACCAAAGCAACAACCTTACCTTTCACATACGGCGTGTCTACCTGTATCCAGACCTCTGGACATCTTTGTGAACTTCCGTTTGCCAGGGTAACATCACTTGTCACCCCTGTCTTGTCATCCTTACTAACAAATCTGTCAGATACTAAAATCGCAGTGCAGCCGGTATCTCTGAGTACTGATGCACTCTTACCGTTCACTGTACCTGTTTCGATCCTAAGTCCACTCTGACAAATAACTGACTCAATGACAGATTTCTTCTCATCTACTATAACAGGAAGCTCCACTGCCACTCCCTTTCTCGATATAGTAGGAGAATGAATCAAACCTGCTTTATCTTTACCAGGATATCCCTGAGTTGGTTGACCTTTATCATTAACGCCAGGACTAGAATTCTTGGATACCTGTTTCCGTAGAGGACAATTGTTCATAAAGTGACCTACTCTACGACACTGAAAACATTTTTTCTCTTCCCTGTTTTGACCTACTACAGGATTGTTAGTGCTTTTAACACCATTACCTTGGTTTCTTACCTCTCTCTGCGGCATAGGTCCTTTGTTCATTACCTGGGTACCTTTATGTGCGTTCTGGTAAGCCTCTGCCAATTCTATCATCTCTTCTACTGACTTAGGTTGTCTCTCTTTCAACCAGATCTGAAGACCTCTAGAAGAACTATTCGTAAGCTGTTCACCCATCAGAACATCTACCAGATTATCATGATTCTTGTTTACCTTTTCCATCTGACACCAGTGGTCAAAATAATTGGTAGCTCGACTACTAAACTCCCTAAATGTTTTATTGGAATATTGCTTACACCCTCTGAACTCATCTTTGTACGTGCTAGCTGTAAGATTGTACCGCTTCAGAATAGCGTTCTTTATGGCATCGTAGTCATTTGCTTCAACTTCTCCCAATCGTGCATATGTATCTAACGCCTTACCTGTCAATTGTGGTATCAGTCTTAGAGCCCACTCTGCTTTCTGCCACTTGTGAAGAGTTGCTAAACGCTCAAAAGATCGTAAGAAAACATCTATGTCTTCACCTTCCACATATTTTGGTAAGATAAACTTAACCTCATGTTTCGCTTCTCTCTCTACCAATGCTACTGGATTAGTTTCTCTCTCTCTCATCTCTGTTTCTTGCAGTTCTAACTCTTTCATTCTCACCTCTAACCTTTTCTCCTCAAGATCTTTATCATGCAGACGTTTTCTCTCTTTTTCATCATTCTCCATTTTTATTCTCTGCATTTCTAACTCATCTTTCTCTTTCTCTCGTCTTGCCTGTCGTTCTTCCCGCTCCACTGCACACGCATGTTTCCACATCTCCATACAAGTAGCCAAATCTTGACCCTTCTCTACAGCCTTCTGAATCCAACCAGGTAACGACATCGTACAACTCTTGACCACAAAACCAATAGACTATCAAAGACCGAGTTCTCTTTCAGGTGGGACAAAGCTGAAAAAAACCTTTAAGAAATTAAACAATTATTGAAATTTTCTTCAAAAATAAACAAAAAAATGTTTCAATCACAACCAAGATGAATTTCTCAATTCAAAGAAACATGAGTACTTCAATACCAAACAAACAAAATTCACTCAGCCTAAATGACAAAATCCCACCGCTGCCATCATATATAATGAGTTCTTTTGGATTTTGTCGGCCGAATGAAAAATAAGATAAAGAAAATAAACAAGTTTAATTTGAAAAAAAAAATAAACAAAACAAATCAATATTCTCTCTCCCCCTTTCACGCCACTCTCATTTGAAAATTACTTCAAAAATAAAAATAATAATAATTCAATTAAACAAATGAACAAATATCTGATACTATCAACTGAATTCAAAATTAAGTCTTTTAATCACATTGTATCAGATAAATAATGGTAATAAACTACAAAATGTTGTTTTAGAAATTATTTCAACCAATAAAACTCTTGTTGAACAATTACTAAAAAAATGTTAAAGTTCAATAATTCAAAAAACGTAAAATTATCATTACTTCAAATCTAAGCTCTGTATATATGTATATGAAAATTATCCTGTAATAACAGTCACTTCTACACACTTATAACCTCACTCTGAAAGGGAACTTAGTCATGTGATGTGATTAACTTCCTCGAGGACACCATGTACTCGAGACGCTCCTGCCCTCGTCAAATTGCCTGTCCCTCGTGTATCGATATCCTGACTGCAAGCCCCGGACTCACAGGTCTCTCACTTCCAGTCTACGACCACTTCTGACAGACTCAATACTCCCAGCTCAACGCAGCATGCGTCCTCGACATTTGTATGTTACCCACATGTCCCTCCATAGGAAAATTCACTTGTAGCGCCCACAGTCTATCGTACCAGAATTTTCACCAAACACCCTTATGCACTGAAAGTAACAAACTGTGACTAATAAAGCCCCGATAAACATACAAACATACGACTAATTACACTGATAACTAAATTACCAGCAAAATTTACCAAATAACAACAAAACAACCTTACCGGTTAGGAAAACATGTGCCCGCCTAACATAATCCAGAATTCAATGGCTACCCGTTTCTCACCAGTATTTTAACTAACTGGAGATATTCACCATTTCTAAAATCAGGAGATGTAAAACGTGGCACCCGGCTGATGTCGTTACCGGACCCTCTACTGACTACTACACCCAAACCGGTCACTTTAAATACTCGTTCTAAAAATAGCACACTCACCCGACACCCGTCACTCACATACGATAACCCATTCATGACCAAAAAAATAAAGAAGAACACAAATAAAAACACCATTATATACAACTGAATCAACTTTATTACAGTAACCTTAAAATCAATGGAGCCATATCGCATACTACATTTGTAAGGCGGAATCGATATACTAACTTTCAATTTCGCACAGCAAATGCTTCTTGTGACGTGATCAAACAACACACTTCGTTTATCGTTCAATTTTTATGGTACTTTGAGTTTGACCTAAAACATTAGGGGTCACCTATCACCAATCATTTGGAAGTAACGTGTGTGTGTTATGTTTGAAGTCTGTCAAATAAATGGTTCTAAACATTTTGATTTGACAAAACTTGTCCAACAAAACAACTGATCAACCTACGGCTACGTATACAAAATATTTTATTTCCTATGTTACCTTCATCATTTCATGTAGTTATTATAATAATTTATTGACACGCTATGTTTACAAATAATGTTATGTCAAAATATTAATGACACGCTATGTTTACAAATAATGTTATGTCAACATATAAAGTATAATAGAATAACGCGGTAATGCAGTTTATAGATCTTCGTATACATTCATTAACAAATATTTTATCACATCACTTTTGCTGTGATATATTTGAAAGAAAAAATAACATTTATTTTCACCATTTTACTCACGGAGAGAAAATTCCATTTTTCAGATAATGGAAAAAAATTAGTACAAGACCCCCATATGAATCACAAGTGATGGTTAACAATAATTGATAAATTAGAGTAAAATAAATTGTTGATTGTATGTAAAATCTAGCCTCATTAAACTATTAACAATTCAACATTCATAATATCTAGTAATATGTATTCATGAAATAACATACATTGTAACAAATTGAATAATCATTAAATAAAAATTTAAAGTTGATTCTATGGAAGCAAAGATTGCAGCATGTTTAATACAAAAGGCTGAAATACATTGCTTGTGCTCTCTCTCTCTCTCTCTCTCTCTCTCTCTCTCTCTCTCTCTCTCTCTCTCTCTCTCTCTCAGTAAAACTCTGAATTAATGAATTTTTTGAGTAGTTGCCCTTTGAAATTATTTAAAATTAGAGTAGTTACCCTTTGAATATTGACGTCACCTTGTTGTATTCTGGAGCAGAACAAAATTGCAAGGTCGATATTTGCTCAAATCTCTGCAGAGGAAAGGGAGAAAACGTTTAAAATTGAATAGCAACAAAACATTGTAAGTAAACATGGGTGAAGCAAAGATTTTCGAAGAGTATTTGAAAGATGAGATTGATAATTTTGAAGACTGAGATTAAATGAGTTAAATTGGAGGAGATGTTATAAAAAAAACATTTTTCATTTCATAGTCACCAGGAAAACAAAACAATTACATGTACTATGAGATTGGTCGATCTGATATATTTCTGTAGTCATTCAGCAACAAACCTAATAAGTAATAATAGCAAGACCATATATCAATCATTAAATTGTGAAACCATATTTCAAAAGACTTATTTTAAAATAATCCATTCAAAACTTAATGTCACTTACCCATGCACAAAGTCAATACTTAAAGACTGATTCTAAAGTTTAACGTATTTTCCAGAGATTATAATTACATGTAGGAAATATTAGAGACAGGGCTTTACCTCTCAAGTTTCTCAGAACCGTATCCATATTTTTTAATTTAAGAATATAATGAGACTCTGTATTTTTGAAAACTGTCACATTTTTTTGGTGGACCCCCACCCCCACCCCTCTTCCCCCTACTGGTATGATTTCATCACACATGCCATCATGCGTCTCTCGTAATTTTGTTTTTCCTACTCTTTGTATATATATCTATGCACTTTAAATTCTTTCTCTTTCCAAACAATGTTTACACATTTTTGTTGGAGCACAATGTCCACCTTATACCAATTTGATAATGGATAGTTCCATTCAATTGAAAGTGCTTAGTGTCAATTGTCAAGGCCTTGGGGACCCAAATAAAAGAAGAGATGTTTTTAAAATATTAAAAACTAAAAAATACAATATCTATTTTATTCAAGATACATACTTTATTCATGAAGATGAAAACCTAATACAAACACAATGGGGATACAAAGCTTTTTTTTAGTTCTTACAAATCTAATTCAAGAGGGGTTGCCGTTCTTTTTAACAACAATTGTGAGATAACAATTCATGAACAATACAGAGATGATAATGGAAACTACTTGATTTTAGATGCTATTGCAGATAATCTACACTTTCTGCTTATAAATATATATGGTCCAAATTCCGACAAACCAGAATTTTATTCTCAACTACTGAATACCCTCCAAGATATTTACTCTTCTCAACACATCATATTAGGTGGTGACTTTAATTTGATTTTAAACAAAGAATTAGATTCAATGAACTACCTACACCATAATAACCCTAAATCTAGACAAGAAGTTAACAACTTAATTAATACATTAAATTTGAAAGATGTTTTTACGGAAAATTACCAAGATTCTAGAATGTTTACTTGGGGAAGAAGAAACCCTATTAAACAAGCTAGACTTGATTTTTTTAATACCAGAATCATTGCTACCTAAGATAGTATCAGTCAAGTCTGAAAACAGTTACCGTTCTGATCATTCACCTGTAATTTTATCTTGTAAAACTAGTGGTTTTAAAAAAGGCAAAGGTTTTTGGAAAATTAACAATTCTCTATTAAGATAAGGAATATGTTACTTTAATCAAGGAAGAAATTAACAAAGTGAAGCTTCTGTATTCATGCCCCATATATAAGAGAGAAAATGTTCCAAATATAGACAATGAGCTTATACAGTTTACAATTACTGACAAACCTTCCTTGATATTCCGCTCACAGAAATTAGAGGTAAATCAATATCCTTTGCAGCATTTAAGAAAAAAACAAATAAATAAAAAAGAAAAACAATTGGATAAAGAGGTACCTAACTTGGAGTTAAATTCAACAGAACAGAATATGAATGAATATAGTATTAAAAAGAAAGATCTAGAGAATATAAGGAAAAAACAGTTTCAAGGTCAATGTGTTCGATCAAAAGTAAAGTGTATTCATGAAGGAGAAAAACCTAGTAAATATTTTCTTGCACTAGAATCTAGAAACTATATAAATAAACAAGTACCAAAACTTGTTAAAAATGACGGATCTATACTATAGGATCAATTTGATATATTAAATGAAACAAAATGCTTTTACCAGAATTTATATCAAAAAAGAGAGCATAATATTGATCTAAGTAACATACATAACAAACTGAATACTTGTAGCTTGCCAAAATTAAGTGAAAATGAGGCAAATAGTCTTGAAGGGCCCCTTACAAAAAATGAAGTTATATCCTTTCTGAAAAATATGAAAAATGATAAAAGACCAGGTCCTGATGGTTTTACTTGTGAATTTTTCAAATTTTTCTGGTATGACCTGGGCTCATTTATTACACAAGCCATTAACTTTTCAAAACAAGTTAAGTATTTTTCAGAACCCAACAAAGTATGTAAAATAACCTGCAATCCACAAAGTGGTAAACCAAAAGAGTATCTAAAAAAACTGGAGACCAATATGCCTTTTAAATGTTATTTATAAAATTGCTTCAGGCTGTATTGCAAACAGGTTAAAAGTATACATGGATAAATTAATTAGCAGATATCAAACTGGATTCCTTAAAGGTAGATTTATAGGTGAAAATATCGGATTAGTATATGATCTAATGAACTATACTGAAAGAAAGAATATTCCAGGTTTACTTATGTTAATTGACTTTGAAAAGGCCTTTGATTCTATATCATTGGAATTTGTCTTTTATACACTCGACCTATTTAATTTTGGAAATTCAATAAAAGATTGGATACAAACCTTTTATAATGGCGTAAAAACATGTATTATTCAAAATGGAATAATTTCGGATTATTTTTACCCACAAAGAGGATGCAGACAGGGTGATCCAATATCACCCTACTTATTCTTGCTCTGTGCAGAAATATTAGGAATAAGAATTAGAAATAATAAAGATATTAAAGGCATAAAAATTGGAGATACTGAATACAAAATTTCACAATACGCAGATGACACATCTTTATTTACAAATGGATCACCAGAAACTCTAGATGGTATTCTTAGAGAACTAGACTTTTTTGCTGATATATCAGGATTAAATATAAACTTTTCTAAGACCAAGATGGTGTGGATAGGGAGTAAAAAATTTTCAAAAGAAACTTTTCATCACTCGAGATGGATACTTGATTGGAACAATACAAACTTTGACTTGCTAGGGATAAAATTTTCGGTAAACTTAGATGAGATGATAAACTTAAATTACAATGCAAAACTAAAGGATATAAAAAAAAAACTAATTATAAATAATAAATAAATAATATAAAGCAATGGAAACAACGTAAATTAACAATACTAGGAAGGTTAACAGTCATAAAATCACTTATCATTCCAAAAATGAACTAGATGCTGTCATTAGACAGTAATGCCCGCACCAAGTGTTTAAATAACACTCTCTTGTACTAGTTTTAGTCAAAAAGAAGGCGACATGCAATATGTTACAATTAAATGATCTTTGTCTGAAGTTACGTACACAACACAGGTGTACAGGTTGCATCGGGTACTTGTTTTACCCAGCTCTTTGGTTAGATGGGTTTCACGTGGTGTACATGCATGTTTTTTTTGATATGCAGAATAGGATTAATTAACATGAATAAACGTTTCTTTTGTGGTGATCAGCTAAAGGAATTCGTATTGTGCTAATTGGATTATCATTATGATGTTGACCAATATAGGTAAGTATAATACATGTAGAAGCGCAATATTATGATATACCGGTATACAAAACAGTTAAGTTTACTTTCACTTTCTAAAATGTGATCTCCCTTTGCCAGCATACTGTATCATCATCTTTATTTAGATAAGCTTACCTACAGTTTCTGTCATTTTAATTGCAGAATTTTTTTTATTTCTTCATTATATGAATTATACATGTAATAGGGAGGAAGGGGAAGGGGCCTTAACCGTTCCCCATCCCCAGGATGTGTGGATTAGATATACATTTTTAGTCAGAATGAAGGCATGCTGACGCTTTTTTTTCCATTATACCCCCTACCCCATCATCATACACCAGTAATAGAAAAAGAGTTAATGACTAATTTTCTTTTATTTTAAATTGCTTATCCTTTTTTGTCAAGAGATATGTGGTATGTCAAGATTTATTACTCATGAAAGTTTGTGCATTTTAATCCTGATTGTTAACATACATGTATAATTATATATTAAAAAAAATACATGTGATATTATACTAGGAATCATGCATTCAATTGCAGAATTGCCAATCGGTTATTTATAACTCATTTTGACTGATTAATTTGTTAATCATTTTGAAAATAAAGACATTTTTAAATACATGTATAACATATTATCAATATTTTTTGTAGATTGATTTTGTAACTATTTAGGGCCCCACTCTGCAGATGCCCTATAGTGATCATTCTGTCCAATTCTGCTGATCATGTCAAGATACATTTAAGACAAATTGGCCCCTGCCCCTTGGGTCATTCCTCCACCCCCTGGAGTTGTTTTTAAACAACCCCCCCCCTCCTCTGAAATAGGAAATGATAATACATTATTTTTATTAACTGTTGAGATCCCCAAGCCTACTTCCTCCTTGTGTCATTGCACATCAATTGGTACATGTATATAGGTTATGCCCCCTTTGAGATGCCCAGTGACTTTCCAGAGTTGGAACTAATCAAGTAACATATCTTATTCATATTTAGTGTAATTCCTAGCCCTAGCCCAATGTTGACCCTGCTTTGTTTTTTACAGCAAACCCTATGTTTTTGTTGACTGACATTACAATTTCTACAATTACATATAACATTTTGTTTATCTTTAAGATTAAAAAGCAATTTCCAAAATCTCTTTATGTACATCTGACATCATACAGAAAAATACCAATCAAGAAATGATTTTGCTACTGTAAAAATGTGAGAAGAGACTCTGAATCTCCTCCCCCCCCCCCCCCCCCCCTCCCCGAAAACATGAATAGTTGAATATTTTAAAAATATCCTCAAAATCATCAAAATCCCCACTCCTTAACCATATATATTTTTGTTTCTTGAACCATGACCATGTCAAGGCAAATCTTTTTGTGGTATTAGTAGGTCATGGCCTCTGGGGGTCACCTTAACTCCACCCCACCCTCCCAAAATCAGAAATGATCAAATAACTTGAAAAAAATGCTTGTGATCCCCACCCCTAAAGCATAATTTTATATATTCTTCCTCCTTATGCATCTTATGGTACGTTATTTCAATCACAAGATATAAGAGGAGGTCCAGGAATAAGGTTTTTTATGGGACGGAGCATCATTTTGCAGATAGTATTGACCCTCAGAATCAAATTTATATTTCTAAAACCTTATTGCACATTTATGGCTCAACCCCTGCTATATCCCTATAGATGATGTAGCTATTCATTAAAGGAAGTGAACATGAAAAAATTATCAAGGGCTCAAATTTGTCTGTTTGATGTTTATAATGATTTCTGAAAAGCATTTAGACACAGCTTTCCTCAGTAAGAAGATACATAACTTAGAATAACTAATTTTTGCAATCCATGAACGCTGCCATATTGTTAAAATAATTACCTCCCTGCTGGGTCATCTCTAAGCATCTAAGAGAGGGCAGCACTGATGCTGACGTCAGTGAGACACATTGCATTTTTACACACGCTTAGTAACATAGTTAAAATGCCATCATCAAAATGTGAATTGAAACTTGGAATGGATGTAAAGAAGTGACATTTTGAAACAGGGTTTATGGAGGAAGATTTTGTATCTCAGAATGATGCATTCCCGCCAGCAGTTAATGGTAGATGTAACAAGAATGGAATGTCCCTGGATCAGTGTTATTGTGACCTATTTTTTCTTGCACTCAGGATTGAGTTTCTTAATTTGTTGTTTATGAGTTCGAACATTATGTGTGCTATATAAATGAACACACAAAGTGTAATTTGCTCAGCATCCTGATTTCTAAAATGTTTCTTAGTTCTGTTATCCTTCTGACAGCATAAACCGAACGGCATACGTATCATCAAGATCTCATCTTTAAGATAAAAACAAATCAGAGAGAAAGATTTCTAGAGCATTTAAATAAAAAGTAACGGTAAGAACCCGATAAAAAAATGAAATTAAGTTTTTATATCTATTTGAAATCTACGAACAGCATTTTATTTATGTAAACACTAAACACTGACTGACACATCTCCGTACAAACATCTGGAATACGATGGTCTCATATTTCACAAATTATCTATTCATTTTTTTGCACAAATCATATATAGTTACCTAAGGTTCAATAATAGAAATATATTGAATCATTGTCCTCTCATGACAATACAAAATTTTGATTCACATCCAGGCATAATTATTCTTAATAAGTTTTATCAACTGTGTATAAACATTGACCCAGTTCTATCAACTCTGTATAAACATTGACCCAGTCACCAGCAGCAATGTGGCTTATCTATGTCAGAGAGCAGATGCATGTTGGGGAAAAATGGATTACCTCCATAAACCTTTCACTGAGTGTTAATAAACAAAAAGGTAACAGACCTCATTTCTAAGTTTCAAAAGGCTTTTAAAAATTATTTAACAACAAATAATTTTTTCATGTGCACTTCCTTTAAATCATGAGAGGAGTTCTGGGAAGTAGGTTTTTTTTAGGAGTGATAAATGTCAATTTTCAGCTTCTATTTGACTCCCTGGAGAAAATTTAAATCTAAATTTAAAAATTTAGATTTTTAAAACCTTATTGCACAACTAAAGGACAGCCCCTATCATACCCCAAGATATGATATGGCTATTCATTAAATAATGAGAGGAGTTCTGGGAAGTAGGTTTTTTTAGGAGTGATAAACGTCAGTTTTCTGCTACTATTTGACTCCCTGGATAAAATTTAAATTTTTAAAACCTTATTGCACACCTATAGGACAGCCCCTATCATATCTCAAGAGATGACAAAGCTACTGCATAAATTGTAAGAAGAGTTCTGGGAACCATATTTTTTTGGCAAAAAAACGTCATTTTTCTATGACCACAGACCCACGTGATAAAAACAAAAATTCTGGAATATGATTACACATCAACATGACACCCCGAATCATATTCTAGAAGATCATTTGGCTACTGCAAAAAGAAATTGACGTTTTTTGAAACCAGACCTTTTGTAAAAAAAAACCGTCATTTTTCAGCCATTTAATGACCCCAAGGATAAAATTGAAATTTCCGAAACCTTATTGCGCATCTATAAGACACCCCAAAACATATTCCAAGAGATGATTTGTCTACTGCTGAAAATGTAAAAGGAGTTCGAGGAAGAAGGTTTTTTGTCAAAAAACGTCATTTTTTACCAATTATTTGACCCCCAGGACTACCAGAGAATTTTTGAAACTTTTCTACAAAACAACATGACACCCCAAATCATACTCCAAGAGTTCAGTTTGCTGGTTGATAAGATGTAAGAGCAGTTTGAGAAAGTAAAACGTGACAGACGGACGGACGGACGAATGGACGGACAGGCAGACGGAACAGGGTAACAACAATATATCCGAACTTTCTTTAGAAAGTGCGGATATAATGATTTAATACATGTACTTACATTACCAAATCCAAGTAAAGAGTTCTTAGAAAACTTTGAGAGAGAATTATACCTTTATCTTTGGAAGAAAAATATACAAAACTAGAGCCGTGTTCGTTGCAAAGCAACGAAGAGGTCTTCCTTTGCAGCTTCGAGTCGAGAAAGGATTGTCAAACAGTCTGATAAAAACCACCCCCTTTTCCTTGCACTTGTCAGGGCCTGACAGGTATTGATTGGAGGTCATCTTCACACGACCATTTCTTCTGACCAATCAGAGATTTAGAAAATCAATAGGAACTCTTCAAAGGAGACAGACAAATTAATTCATGTCCATTTATATGTAACCTCCAGAATAAGTATTGAAGATATGCACCTAAACATTAAACATATAAAGGTATGCCTTTGGTAAGTAGGAGTATATTTAGATTGTATGCAAATGTGAAGGTCTTGTAAAGATGACCTGTTGTCGATACCTATCAGACCCTGACGAGTATTAGAAGAGGGATGGTTTTAATCAGATTAGACTGTCAATATGATAGTTGTTCGTTCCGAAAATCGAAAACGAGGCTCAATTTCAAAGTATTATTTTTATGCCAGGCAAGTTCTCTGTTTATCTTACTTCATGTTTGCATCAGGTTAGGATAATTTGTAAAAAAAAAAACCCATCATATATGTACATGTATATAATTATTCCGAACACAAACACAAAGTGATAAATACGTTTATGTACAACTGATTACACGGTACAAACTGGGCCTAGCCTTATATCAAAGTGTAATCAACACAAATTCCACTGCGCTAATGCATGAAACAAACAGTGTTATGTCTGATAAACATTTCCCTGTACTCATACTTACAGCTCTACTGCTTACTAAGGGAATAATTTATATAAAGGGCAGTGTTAAAATTAAACAATTGAAACGAACACAAATTGTAAATAAACGATGACGCCTTCTCCCGCCTTAGGGTGCGCTATACGAGAGGTGCTCAGCAGGAGGGACAACTCTCCGTATAACGTTAGGCCATACAGCCACTCAGCATCGTTTTTGCTAAGGGGAACATATTCATCCGAAATCTTGACAAGCAAATCTTCAAAGTCCTAATCCGTGGTGGTGGTAGTGAAGGGGAAGCTGTGAGGCAGCTGTATCTTCTATTGTTTAATATGCTTTTGTTTTAAATTTGCGAAATTTTTTTTTGCTTTCTCCTTAAAAGTGTATGTGTGTGTGGGGGGGGGGGGGGGGGGGGGGGGCAGTGCTTCCACTGGATCAATTAGAAGTACTGTGAGAAAGCTAACAAATGATACCCCAGCTAAGAAAAAATCATAACTCAAGTATTTCTCTACTAGAAAATAATTGATGCTTCTATTTCTTATTGTGACACTGAACTTGCACAAATGACCAAAGCTCAATTCAGAACATATTTACAGTTCACAAGCAATCTTTGTTTCAAATTTTAGCTTCTGATCATTTCTATTAAGATTATGAAATTTTTCTTCCACTTACCTTGAATTTGCCAAAAATGACCTTGGGACAAATCAATACACACCCTCAGGTTATAAGCCATTTTTGTGTGAATTAGAACCTTCAATGTTTTTCCATAAATGTTATATAGACCAGACACGAATTTTGCACTTTTCCTGTCAGTTTCCTTATCTTGTCCAAATGATCTCGGGTCAAGGTCATGACACACCCTCAGGTCATAATCAATCTTTGTATGAAGTAAGAACTTCCAATGTTTCTGCATAAGAAACTACGATATGGACAGGACACGAATTTTTCACTTTTCCTGCCAGTGACCTTGCCCAAATGACCTTGCATCCAGGTCATTACAGACCGTCAGGTCATAAGCAATATTTGTGTGAAGTAATGACTTTCAATGTGATTCCTATATAAGGTGATTCCTATATACTCCCCAGAATTCGTTTGCGGGGGTATAAAAATCCTTTTCGCCACTTTTGTGCGGCACAAAGAACGACCTATGTTTTACTATCATTTCTATCAAATCACATATACATGTACATGTATATGTGTTAGTTATTCATATTTTGTACTGTTTAAATATACATGTATTGACCAGTGCATTGTATGTACAATTGCACTCGGAACCCATGAGTTTTCTATCCGTAACACTACCTTAAAAGCAGTATAACCGATAGGAAACCCGTGGGTTCTGACGATGTCTCCTCATTGACATTTGACAATTTGCATCACTACATGATTTCCAAGTGGTAAGGTATCAAAGCTTTTGAAAAGTTAAGATACTGAATTTCTACAGTTCTAAGTTTGAGGTAAAAAAACCAACACTTTTTTATATAATGAAACAAAAACAAAAATACCTTTATGGACTCATACACATAAATAAGAAGAGGAGCAAAAGCCATAAAGACATTATTTCTTTTGTTCTAGATTATTTCTGAGGTAACAAGCTACAAGTTTACAATCTCCTATTTTGACAGGCCAGATGTAAAAATAAAATATTCTGCTTGGTTTACAGTCAATTAAGTTGCATTACTATCTCATACTACACATCTTCAATAAAATGTTTTTAATCAATGTGCATATACAAAATATATAAAATCCCCAAGAACACATATTTATCTCACTTAAGTGTAACTTTAAGAAGTGCGTATATTTTTTGGGAGGAAAATATGTCGCTATATTATTGTTTGTAAGCCAAGTGAACAATGGTCTTTCAAAGAAATAAGAAAACTGTCGACAATTGCTGTACTCTGACGATTTGTATGGCGACCGACTACATTGCATCATATAATCGTATTTCCTAACTTGTAATCCAGAGAACCAATTTTATTTAAGATCTTTGACTTAAAACTTTTAACTTATAATATTTATTTTATTCTGTTCATAACTATAGAAGTTTAGCGTGTTCAACAGTTTAATTTATTAGCCCCATTCTCAGATTACGATCTCGCACCTTTAACGTAAATTAAGATGACTGACTTCGAGTCAGACTAGATATCTAATTGTTTAACAATTGACCACTGCAGTGAAAGCACCCTTCTAAGTGTTTACTCAATTACATACATGTATCACTTGATGATCTGCAGCCATAAATAACCTGGGGCTATATATGTTCTGAGTTGTGTGCGCTGAAGCGACACGAGATTTTTGGTCGCATGTGGGATAGAATAACACAGGCTGATCGAATAAACGAACGGGTGGGAAAATTTTACACACAATAGGTCACCAAAAATTGATATTCGCCACATTTGGATTCCTTTTCGCCAGTTTTGAAAAAAAAAGTCAGCATGAGCACTAAGCAGGGGTGGTCAACACAGCAATGAGTTCGTTTTCACAATGAAACAAACGGCCATGTAGAAGTAGTACAAAGGTGATTATGTGATCGCTAGAATCAAAACAAAACTTGTTTAAAACTCATGTAAATATTTTTTTAAAAATCACCCAATCCCTCAATTCCGGACATTTCTTTTATCGTGCCAGCACCTACCGCATACGTGTAATATTGTAACACGGAACTTTGATTTTAATTTGATTTGATTTTTTTGACTGCCTTGAACGCTCGGAGAATATTTAATTTTACTTTGCACACCCTGGTAAATAATGCATCCAATTTTGATCTCTCTCTCTCTCTCTCTCTCTCTCTCTCTTGCGCGCGCGCGCAACTCTAAGAAAATTTCCTTTATTTTCTACGAAGTCTGTAAAAACTCTCAGCATAAATTAACGGAAATAATCATGGATACATAAATTAATCTTCAGTTGAAACACAAGTCGATTTTAAATGGACCAGTCAAGCCCGTTAGAGTCCGAGGTTCTTAACCGATCGGTTAACTTCAGGTGTTCAGGTGTGAAGCCTCGAGGGAAACATGCTCGCTTGTGTATATTGTCTATATGCACGGGTGTTAAAATGCTCTCAACAGAGTTTTTCCGATGATCTAGAAAATTATTGTATTTATATAATTATGTACTAGGAAAAGCAAATCAAGTGTCAATCGTTGAAATGAATATCGGCATGAATAACCGCCAGCGACATCAGCAAAATCTTTCGTTTGTTTGAACAAGTTTTCGACGGGATTTACTGAAAAATTATGCAATATACGATCATCGTACCGTACTCAAATACTAATGCAACTTTTATGCAACATACGTTTGTATAACTTCTCCGATCATCTGCTACAGTGCACAATAATTCTACCAGCTGCGCATTTACCAGAGTTAATTGTCTGTACCTGTTTCTCTTCCGATTTCGGCTCGGGAAATTTCTCAAAGAAATGTGATAACTAACGTTTTAAATCGTAGACGCAATATTTCATTTATTTATATAATTATTTAATCTCAATTATTCCCAAACATCTTTAATTATAAAAGAAATTTTTCATAGATGATCGGCGCCACGTGATTTAGATAGATTATAGGTGGTCAGCGCGTTTGGTGTGGTATAAACCATGCAAGTACGAGTAAATTTTTACTTCATATCTTTCAATTTCCAAGAGTAGAAAATTTAATCTGTCGAAGGTAGTTTCTTCGTCAAGGTATGCATTAAAAGACAAAAGATAATTGCACGATCATCGCGAGCGCCAACCATGGTATACACAGGACGAGTAAACGAATGTCAATCATGCATTTTCTATCATCCAATCTGAGGCCTCGATTCCGTTGATTGACAAGGGTACAGTGACCAGATAAATTTGAAGGCGGATCTTATTTTCTCGGTCTTTAAAGGTTTAATCTTTGTGGGTTTTTGTGCTGATCCTAAACATGATTTGTACAGTTTTTAGAACTTTTTAGTCTTACTAAACCAACATTGATCTATGACTGACGATGCTTCTGATTTGGAATAATATATTTTTATTAATTTCAGAACGATTTCTTAATTTACTCTCTATCGTTCTAAGACGAAGAAACTTCTATAACATAAGATTAAACAGATGAGTTCTTGTGTTTGCGGTTAAAAACCCATATATGAAGACGCGAATCCTGTGTATTAGATAACCACTGACCGCTAGGTAGTCCAGCCGCGACCGATCTCCTCGGCCGCGGGCAAGGGGTAGGTGAACCAAGGATAATTTAGAAAGCTAGCAGTATTAATAAATGACTTAAATATATTACAATAAGTTATTTTTTTTTTACATAAATACCAACCATTGATTTATGTGTGATGTTGCTTCTAATTGGAAATTACATTCTTTTATTAATTAACCGCACGATTTCTTAATTAATACTATCGTTTAATTCAATTAAAGAAGAATAAACTTTTATATGTAATCGAAATTAAATCAATTCCATGTGTTTGCGGCTAAATAAACCCATATATGAAGATGCGAATCTTGTGTATTAGATAATCGCTGACGGCTAGGTAGTCTAGCCGCGACCGATCTCCTCGGCCGCGGGCGAGGGATAGGTTACGTAATGGTATACACACACAGCTCAGATCCCAGAAAGATTTCAAATGCATGCAGTATAATAACTAATATGTATAACAAAGAAGTTTTTTAAATCCGTAATTTGTGTCTTACTAAAAAAGAATGTTAATATTTTGTGTTTATTGGATTTTTCACTCTAAAAACTTCACATAATTGGCTTATAATCCTCACATAAAAGCATATATACTGTTAAAAAAACCTTTTCTAATGAATTAAAGCATCCTGTATAAACAGGTACACTTTCTGTGATAACTTTATGTCAGTTGTACGCGTAAAGACTTTTCGTAAACTTGCCAAATGAAAACAGGTACATGTTAACAAGTAAAGCTTTTTACACTCATATTACGCAATACCATAACAAAATAACATTGTAACGACATTGATAAGATCCCAATAAACCACTTTTATAGCGACAGCCATATCGAAATCTTAACCGTTTTTGAGTTATAAAGCAAAAAGTTTCAAGGGCTGTTGGCCCCTAATGTAAGGGGCCAGCCCTTTTTCAATGGTGTCAAATGAAAGCCCTTAAAATTCTGCACAACTTTTATTCTACATGTCTTAACAAAATATTTTTTGTTTAAAAGATACAAAGGAAATTATGTGTAAATTTTCGCACTTTTTGGAATTCCGTTTTTGACCCTCTACCTTTTTGTAAATAAAAGAAGAAATCCCAAAACAAAAACCGATGTGCACAACTTCAATGCCTCTATTATTCAAATTCGTTGGATTCCCATTCCCTGCAATTATAGTCTCAGAGCCTTTGTCTGGAAACCAAAGGCCCTAAAAAAATTTCAAAGGGGAATAACTCGTTAACGGAAGAGGAATTTTAAAGTTTATGATATGATTTAGATAGTGTTTTGTATAGTCTATTAGCCCTGAAAATTTGAGCAAAAACCGTTTAGAAATGAGCAAGATATGAAGCTTCAAAGTTTGCGTCTAGGAAAAAAAAAAAAAAAAAAGAAAAATAAGAATAATCTTAACCAGCACAATAATAGAAAGGTCTTCCGTTGGAAACGGAAGACCTTAATAAATAAACAAACTATTATAAAGGACTATAGATCTGGTGGTATTAAAATGGTAGACTACAACGACTTTATTCTGGCTTTGAAGTCAAGCTGGATAAGGAGATTAACTCATTCAAAATCTATATGTGTTAATTTGTTAGAGACTAGTTTAAATATAACAGTGAACAATTTATGGCTTAGAGGAACAGATTTCCTATCCAAACTTAGTAATATAATGCATAATTGTTTTTGGAAAGAAGGATTTTGTAGCTGGCAGAAAATAATAGACATTTCAGCCCTTAAAAATGAAAACATTCACAGTGAACATATATGGTATAATCCACAAATTAGAATTGATAGTAACTCAGCTTTCCTAAAATGTTATTTCAATGCAGGCTTTATATTTATAATTGATCTTTTTGATTCAGGAGGTAATTTCATAAGTCTTGAATCCCTTAATAATTTACATGTAAACATAAACATTTTAGAATATGCTGGACTTAAAAAAGCTGTGTTAGATAGAATTGGTCCTTATGATATTAAAGAAGCAAGAACTAAAATACAAGCACACATACCAAATACAATTGCAGTTTTCAAGAAAGCAAATAAAGGTTGCAAGGATATGTATGATATTTTAATAAGTAAAAAGAAAGAAACAATCAAAGCAGTTTATAAATGGCATGAAGAAGGTTATTGATTAAGTGACTCAGATTGGGGCAAAATTTTTGAGCTCCCGTTTAAAACTACAAAGGAATCTAAATATCACCGGTTACAATTTCAAATTTTACACAGAATAATTGCAACAAACTACTTTTTAACAAAATTAAAACTAAAGGACACTCAGCTTTGTACATTTTGTAAGGTAGAAACTGAAACCATAGAGCATCTTTTTTAGGAATGTCCTAATGTTAAAGAGATATGGTGTGCAGTAGAAGAAATGTTTCTATCGAGGTTTAATTTTTCAATAGTTTTTGATAAGATATGTGTATTATTTGGTAAATTTATCAACAATAATGTTCACAAAGTTCATAACTTATTGACACTTGTTGTGAAACAGTTTATTTTTTCCTGTAAATATAAAACGGTACCCAAATTGGATATGAGTGCATTGTTTAACTTAATAACCGATAGATTACTTATTGAAAAATATTTACTTTTAAAGAATTGTAATTTTACTCAGTATGAAAAACACCGGAAAAAAATTTGTTATCTGCTTTAACTGATGAATTCTATCTATCAAGGAGTTCATTCTGACGATGAAATGAAAACAGAACGCTTTGGCTGTGATTGTATACAAGAACTTACCGAAATAATGTCTCCCAAGACTTTTATTTCACCAGCAGTAAGCATCCTTATTCAATATTTTCAACATCGAATCATTGGGCTAGTGTTCGTTTTAAAAAACATCAACAACTGTTCCTCGTTCGAGTCAATTCAAACTAACGAGCATTCGCAACTTTGTGTATGTCAACAAACTTTATTCAAGTCTTCCGATCAGTATTTTCATTTAACTAAGTGATTAAGCTCTTAGAAAAATTATTTGGAGATAAACAATTATTTCAAGGTTTATTTCAGTGAAACTTAACATTAAAACAGTTATATATATCTCCGAAATGACGTACTAAATTGTATTGCGCAAGGTCACAATAACCGCATAACACAACGTTGCATCATCGTTAACTTTAATCTTTGAAAAAATCGATTCGGGTCATATTAGGGGCTGTCTCAAAAGCTTCATAATATAAATCAAATTGTATGAGATAAATAGAACATCTATAATTGTGTGATTTTATATTTGCTTTATCCAACTCGTTGAAATGGTTATATTCGCTCGGCAAGCCTCGCGAATATAAACACCATTTCAACTCGTTGGATAAAGCAAATATAAAATCACACAATATAGATATCCTCTATATGCCAATGATATGTTTATATGCACTTGTGAATTGAAAATACCAAAAATAAAAAAATGGAAAAAAACAAAAAAAACACTCAAAGACTGAATCATGGAACACAACATCAGTACCTGTTTGGACTCTGCTTTCAGAAAGTTCCTATAATTGAGTCAGAGTGAAAAAATTGTGAAGTTATACAAGAGACCAATATGCCCTTACGGTTACCTTATTAGCATAAGTATAATACTGTGGAATCATCATTGTTCGTTGGGGACCAATATTCGTGGCTTTCGTAGGTAACCCTTTCCCACGAATTTACATCCCAACGAACCTATACACAATCACTTGTTATATATTTATCAAAATTATCCCGATTACACTACAAACAAAATTACGTCCCCACGAATAAGGAAAATTTTAGCTAGCCACGAACATTGACTCCCACGAATAAAAATGATTCCACAGTAGCTCATACATATGTACGAGCCAAATATAAAAATAATGGAAGGGAGTTAAAGGAGTGACGGCTCAAAAAATGCCACAAGATTTTTAATACTCTAATGAAATTCTCTTGACACAGAATTATCTCAAAGGCCCGTTCACAATTGGAGCACGAGCAATGCGACAAAATATTCATGCGACCGAAAAATTTTGATTTGGATCGTAATCTTTCGTCGAATGATTGTGAAAAAGTATTCGTACTAAATTCGCACGATCTAAAGCGACCGTTGTGCGATGCAAACGCATTAATTCCTGCGATATATCTTGCGTCTATGTGCGACTGTTGTACAATGAATGCACTGCGATAGGATCGCGCAAGTGATCAGATGATTGGACGATTGAACGTGCGCCTATACGATTGGACACGCGGAGCTCGTGCGATCATGCTTTCCATGGTACGAATACTCGTGCAAGTCAGAGGGGGTATATATATCATCCGTTTCCAACACTTTTTAGTAGACATAGTTAAATGCGTGAAGGTATTGGTCCAGAGGCAAATATGGCCAATTGTGGTCTGAAACAGGTATGCTTATACAAGGTCTATATATACTAGTGACAAAGCATGGCAAATTGATGCTAATAAATAGTGCAATGATAGTTTAGAGTTTCAAGATTACATGAGACACGTTGAGCAACAGTCTCTTGGTCTCAAAACACACGCATAGAAAGCTACGATTCATCTTACGACCTTAAGAAGTTGTTCATCACTCTTGCAAGTACACAAAACCTTGTGAGACGTTCGTACCAATGTCATTGCGATAATTTGGATTGAATTTGGGCGCGTCTGAATACTGTGCATGTCCACTATTTTGAGAAGACTTGATGCGACCACTCAAACGCATGCAACTAACGCGAGACATCGTGCAACGTATGCGAGAGCTCGTGCGAAGCTAACAGTGTTGTAAAGTGCTCGTGCGCCAATTGTGAAAGGGCCTTTAGGAAAACAATGTAAATAGCTACAGATTTTTCACTTCAACATAACCCTAAAACCAGAACCCCTCGCCAAGGATCATGAATTTCACAGATCCGTGGACCTCCTTGCTTAATCTAAATAAAAAAATTATTAAGCATTAATGCATGTTCATAGTATTGCCAAACGTTCCTGCACCTCTCAACATGCATTTGATTGACAAACGGGTATGGAATTTCACAGGTTCAGTAGAAACCTTATTGTTCATCCTTATGATAATATATATTATATGTAAACTTCGTTTGCCTATTAAAGGCCCATTATAAGGCAAGAAGATTTTAGATTTTTTAAGGATAAATGCATATTCACTACATGACCATTGATTCCCCCCTACACAATAATCATGACTTATGGGGGTGTTATGAATTTCACAAATCTGGAAGAGAATTTTCAGTTCATCATAAGCATGTATTAATTTGCTTGCTAGATATCAAGTACCGGAGAAGAAGATTTTAAAAGAGCAACTTGTTCCATCTTACTATATAACTAGCTAGTAGAGCCCCGCTGTGACAACACACATTGCAAAAAATACGCACTTTCAAAAAGATTTTAACGTTAAATCAACCCACTTCGAATTTTTTTTAAAATTTGTTAATTTTGGGACCAAGTAAACGCACTTTAAATTTTTTTAAAAATTGCGTTATGAACTTAAGGTACATCAACATTTTTTTTTTTATTATTGAGACAGTTAACTGTTTACCTTATGGGATCTTTTTTCCTTCATTTTTTATATATTCTTGTGATTTGCACGCACCTCGAGCGATTTGTGTACGCATGACGTAAGTATGACATACGTTTACTGTGCGTTCAATTTACATATATATGTTAATGATGAGCACAAGAGACTGTCTATGTACGTGTAACACAAGGGACAAGTGAGATCTCCTGACGTCATTAGTCATGTAAAATCGTACTGTTATCTTACGGGTTTCTTGATTGATGCGCAAATGCAGCGTAGTCGTTTTAAGATCTCGCAAGGAAACCCTGCATGGTGATTGTTTTGCATGTCCAACAGCCACCTGCTGCTGAATGTATATTGTATATACGATATAAATGAATACTGAATTCAGCTGACTCAAAACTAACCAGAATATCTTTGTAGAAAAGTTTGAATTGTAAATTATTTTTATGCGATAGATATGATTGTACCATAGTAAATTTTCTGCTTTTATGATAACTATTGCTGATTACACATCCGCAATAAATATACCGTCGAAATATTGGTAGTGACGGTAGAACACACCCTCCCCGGAAGTATTCAGTAGAATTAACTGATATAAGAGGATTGTGAGGACAACACTAACCTACAATATCCCAAAATAACAGGCACAGATTAAGTACTTGTCACATTATTTCCTTTACTGGTACATTATTGAAGATTTGAATGCGACAAAATTCCGTTCAAAATGGGCAAATGATACAGTGACTGCGTTATTACATGTAGGTAAATTGTCCAACTTGTATTAATGGTGGCTAATTTTTATTGAAACTCTTTGACTGGAAAATATATTAATTATCCGTGTACATGTTCCATTTGTTAAATTTGAAATATCATTCCCCATCTTTGACTCTGTAAAAAATATCACGTTGCAAAACGAATACCCCTAGAAATCGTTATCTATTGTTGATTTGTTGGTTGTTTGTATCTATGGTAAACATAGCGATCACTGGATCCATGAATCTTCATATAGGAAGCTACAAATCAAGTACTAGACATGTACATCCATTTCCACATTCTAATTATAAAATTAAAATGTGAACGGTGTGACCGTTGGACCGAGCGCAGCTAGATTCAACAGAGTGCAGTTCGATTCTTTTGTAGAACAAAGTTTATTTGAAACGCACACGGTAGGATCGGCTTACCCATTAAATAATATGCCAGAGTTAAACTAAACGTCGCGTGCTCAGTCTTCATTATGACGTCATGTTTCATACGTAAAACGTAAAAGTTTTGTCTTCGGAAATAGCCGAAGAAAAGTTCTTGATTCCGAGAATTTTTATTTTCTTCTTTCAATGCTTGTAATTTTCCAAAGTTGATTTTTTTTCTACTTTATTCAGTCTCTAAAAGATCGGTTTCTTGATGTTAATGATTTTATTTTCCATCAAATAATTTAAGACATACGTGAAACTAGTCGTATTTCTTGATTAAAGCACTGTTAAAAGTTGTATAGTTTGCACAGTCAATTACTTTCATCTTAATTACTTTCAATCAAACATTGGAAAGTTTTTGATCGAGATGTAAATGAAAGCTAATCAAATGAGTTCCCAGCTATTGGTAGAACAACAAATACTGTTCTAACGGACTGTCTTCTTCTTTGAAACAAAATTCAAATAAAAGTCCACAGTGCTAAAATAGTAATCTTCAAGTTTCTACAATAAATCAATTTTTTTGATGTATTTTATATACATCATAATACATGTATATGTAACAAAAAAGCGGAAAAAACTCCAGAGATCTGTATGTCATTCATTCCGGTTCATTCTGATTACTGATACTGACAAAGCACATCTGATCAATTCTACATACCAAGATGAACAATTCAGCATTTGATAAATGAAATTACTGCAAGTCCTCCTTACGAACATAATATACATTATATTTATTGGTTAATGTGCCTTATATCATACATGTACAAACATGTCTATCTGAATGCAATAAAACAAAGTAAATATCAATAAATAAAATCCAACAAGTTCATGAGGTTAACACATGGTGAAATTACATGTAATGCCACATGATATAGCACAAAACAGATAGCTGGTATATATTCACTGTTGATCACATTGAGATTAAAAGTCACAGACACACAGTCAGCACAAAGAACTGTTAGTTACAGAAAGTGGCTGCCAGCAGGAAGCAATGCATTGTGGGAGTTTTTGTTGGCACTAGACAGATTTAGCAATGGTTTCTGTGTTTCCACCACCTTTCTCCTCCTCTTCCCTTTTCTCCTGTATATTAGGCATCCCAGCATGCACTGGGCCCTGATTACTGTCCTGTCTTTGCCACAGATTCCTAGCCCGCATTTCCTCTATATTCTCATATCCCATTTGACCTTGACCTCTCTGTTTGCGAGACTGAAGGTCATGCAGGTACAGCGCGCTGACACTCATGTCATGTGACAGTAGTTCGAGCGAGCCCTCATCCACGCTCGGCTTGGTGCTTCCTATGGACTGGTAACCCCCCAGTCCACTGCTAATCATGCTGGTTGAGCCCTGCATGGTTCCCATAGGTCCACTGATGGACCGCTCCAGGGGTCCCTCAGCAGTGGATATGGCCCCCCGGAGTCTGTGGTGGACCCCACTCACACTGGGGGCCATGGAGACTTGAGTCGACTGGGGGTACATGCCGCTCTGTATGGCAATGCTTGACGCAAGGCTGGTGTACTGAAACAGTAAAAGAGGAGTTTTATACAAAACATACAGCTATAATTTTACCTATCAGGGCTCCTTTGTTATCTCGTTAATGTAGGACCCCTGACCCAACATGGAAAGGATCTGACTCTAATCATGAAAATAGTCTTGTTAAAAATATAATGTTACTAGGATATCGATATACTGACTAATACATAACCAGAAAACAAATTGCTTGAAATTGATCAGTATCAATGATTCTTAGAAAAAATAGTGTAAATAATAAAAGCAATCTTTCTTCACATACAGACCATCTTTTACAGTGTACATCATTTTAATTTGTTTAAAAGCTAATGTTTTGCTCAATGTTATGCTTAACGAAACCTTGTGAAAAACTTTTTATCAGGCTATTTACCAGCAGTTTAATTCACTGGTTAAGAAACAATCATTAACAAAGTTTCTCACATATACAGTAATTCATATTTAATTGCTCTTGCTGAATCTTCTATTTTCACCTACTTCATAAAATCAGGGTTTTTTTTACATGTGTAAAAAAAAATTGAATCGTCAGAGTTGGGATACTTGTGTTTTAAAAAGCTTTGAAAGAGAGTTCATTGCAGAAAGGGGAAAGCACTGAGTTTTCTTCCTCTTCCATTTATTACCACTAACACTAGAATCTGTGATATTGAGTATGGCTGCAGTATAAAGCTTACTAGACATTATTGAGATGGTGACCATCTCAAAGGACCCCACTTAAATATGCCCCAGACAAGTGATCTCAGGTGGACATATGGATGGAAGGATGGATGGACAGACAGATGGATGGACAGACTGATCACTATAGGGCACCATAGAGTGGGGCCCCAATAATAGCTTAAATGCTTAAATGCTTGCTCTTAATGAATATTATATTCTTGTCCTCTGTCCCTGTACATGTTTGTGAAGATTTCTGTTTTATTATTCATCAATGCCTTTTATGCATGATTTAAAAAAAAAAATTGATACATTTTTAGTATATAATTTGAATTTCTTTTTATTAGGAATTTTAAATGGGATTTACAGTTCCATCTTTAGAAATATTCTTTTGTGCTCTCACAAAAAACTAAGTCCCTCTTAAAAGACTTGTTGCAGTCCAAATTGTATACAGTAACATGATTGTGTATTCTTTAACTTTAAGCATGCTTTTGTTTAAATCAATCAAAATATTAGAAGCAAAGCAACAAGCAGCATAAAAAGCAACTGATTTTCAAGAGTGCAGCATAAAGGGAAGCATGAATGTCTTGCTTCTAATTTTTACCTGGTCTATTGCACTTTCCTGCAACCATCAATTTATATGAAAACACATTAATACTTTCAAATAAACAAACATGCATATAAAATAAATATATAACTATGATATGAATAAGAAACCTGCCAAAAACATATCCATAAAAAACATACCGAAATAATTTAACTTAATAAACTATGAAATGAAAAATAATAATTGTGTCAATGTACATTGACAAGCCAGTCAAGATTTAACAAAACAGCCAAACATTTTACAAACACAGAGTCATTCCCATGCATAATATTGAGTGTTTCACTCTGATAAAGCTTACCCCCAGGGCCCCAGCTCCGCTCGGCTGTAGTCCAGACAGATACCCTGTAAGGGACCCCTGAGATGACATCACCATATTCTGGGTCACTGGGTTAAAGATGCTGAGGGAAGTAGTGTTTCTATTGGCTGTTCAACAGAATGTCGAAAAATTTAATTACCTTTTAATTGTTTCAATAAATGAACCATTCTTAATAATTTCAAAGAATTTTTTTTCAGTCTAATAGACACATTAATTTAGATAAGTACATGTATTAAACATTATATTGTATTTACCTTTTTCTTTGATGTCATTGATGAACAGACTGCATTCCTTGGGAGGTTTCCACTCCGGGTTTGTAAGCTGTTATTTATAAAATTTAATGTAATCCATGCAACTTAGTAGAAACATTAAACTTACATACAATCGTGCAAAGAACAATTCATTTCTCTATACCATGTTACATGTATGTAGTTTTCCATACTAACATAATCTGTAAACTGTACAAGCAGAAATTTCAATGAATTTTATTCATGTAAAATGATTTCATGGGGATTCATTTTCCTTTTTTCAAAATAACCATACTGAACATATAATGACAGTAAAATTTCAAAGGGTTTAAGTTTAGTTGGTAAACATTTTGAAGGAAACAATGAAATTTTATCCTTGACAAGTATTGTGTCAGACTAAACAGCCCAAACACTTACATGGAAATGCATCAGTGACATCTGGATCTTGCCCTCCTGTGAGGGGCTCTGGTCTGGAGTAAACATGTTGGTCCTCAGGGACGGTTCAGGCTCCTCCTCCTCGTCCTGTTAAAATCATACAAAAGTTAGATTTCAACAGAGGATACATCCATTGTACTCATTCTATTTACTAGCTTTCATTTCAATTATCTTTTTAATTAAAAGTTAAAGAGATTTTGAACTTCATGACATTCTTGTTTTTGTTGTGGATTTGAGAAACTTTAACACCAAAAAAATCAACATGTGCCATTACTACACAGCACATGTACTTACTCCATCATCCATCTTGTTGTCTCGCTTGCGGACGTCTAGCTGTGCAAAGGAACAAACATCCCCCACTCCGACCACATCAACCGTAAAGTTACGGAAAAAATCCACAATCTCCATAGATTTGTGACGCAAGGAAAAGCAGAGAACTATAGGGGTAACGAGGGGACTTAGGAGCTCCTCGAATAAGTACGCCTACAACAATGATAAAAGAGTTTATTAGAAGATTAGACTATAAACCTATAGGTAAATGAATCTTTATCTCTAAGGAAAATCAAGAAATTCATGAACTGTACATTCTTACAATTAAATTTATTATAGAATACAAAAACAAGAGGCCCATGGGCCACATCGCTCACCTGAGCAACAACAGACATAATAAAATCAGCTTTATAGAGTCATATACAAAATGTATGAACAATGTCGTATAATAGATCCTGTATTAAAAAAAAATTCCCCTGCATATTCTTATGTTTATCATTGACCCCCTTTGTAACAGGATGATTTTACAGTCATATCACATATTGAGCAATGCAGTTCTCGAGAAGATGATCAGACCTAAACAACTGTTTATATATGGACTATAAACCTACATCAAACTTTGAACCCCTTTTGAGGTCCAAGAATTGTCCAGGGGCCAGAGTCTAAACAATTTTAAAAAATCAACAATATGTCAAAATGCTTGCATATAAGTAAAACCATACATAAAAACCATTTGAATTTTTGTGAACGATTTAAATGTTTTACCCCCAATGTGGCCCAACCCTACTCCTGAAGAATATGATTTTGACAAATTTTAATCTAGACTATTTGAAGACTGAACTGACTAAAGCTTTTCTAGACAATCTGTGTTTTAGAAAGTTTTTCCCTATATATTCCTATGTAATAATTTGACCCCCCCCCCCCCTCAAATTGTGGCCCCACCCTACCCACAGGGATCATAATCTGAATAATTTGAATTTTCCCTACCTGAGGGTGCTTCCACACAAGTTGCAGCTTTTCTGCCCAATTTGTTTCTGAGAAGAAGATTTTTCTAGATTTTTCTCTATATATTCCTATCCCCCCCCCCCCCCTTGTGGCCTCATCCTACCCCCAGGGATCATGATTTGAATAAACTTAAATCTACATTACCTGAGGATGCTTCCACACAAGTTACAGCTTTTCTGGCGGATCAGTTTCAGAGAAGAAGACTTTTAAAGAATGACTCTATATATTCCTATGTAAAATTTGACCTCCCCATTGTGGCCCCACCCTACCCACGGATATCATGATTTGAACAAACTTGAATCTTCACTACCTGAGGATGCTTCCACACAAGTTTCAGCTTTCCTGGCTGATCAGTTTCAGAGAAGAAGATTTTCAAAGATTTACTCTATATATTCCTATGTAAAAAATTCGACCCCCCATTGTGGCCCCATCCTACCCACAGGGATAATGATTTGAACAAACTTGAATCTTCACTACCTGAGGATGCTTCCACACAAGTTTCAGCTTTTCTGGCCGAATGGTTTTTGAGAAGAAGATTTTTAAAGATTTACTCTATATATTCCTATGTAAAAATTCAACCCCCCATTGTGGCCCCATCCTACCCACAGGGATCATGATTTGAACAAACTTGAATCTACACTACCTGAGGATGCTTCCACACAAGTTTCAGCTTTCCTGGCTGATCAGTTTCAGAGAAGAAGATTTTTAAAGATTTACTCTAGATATTCCTATGTAAAATTTCAACCCCCCATTGTGGCCCCACTCTACACCCCGGGATCATGATTTGAACAAACTTGAATCTTCACTACCTGAGGATGCTTCCACACAAGTTTCAGCTTTCCTGGCTGATCAGTTTCAGAGAAGATTTTTAAAGATTAACTCTATATATTCCTATGTAAAAAATTCGACCCCCCATTGTGCCCCTCCCTACCCCCAGTGATCATGATTTGAACAAACTTGAATCTACACTACCTGAGGATGCTTCCACACAAGTTTCAGCTTTCCTGGCTGATCAGTTTCAGAGAAGAAGATTTTTAAAGATTTACTCTAGATATTCCTATGTAAAAATTCAACTCCCCATTGTGGCCCCATCCTACCCACAGGGATCATGATTTGAACAAACTTGAATCTACACTACCTGAGGATGCTTCCACACACGTTTCAGCTTTCCTGGCTGATCAGTTTCAGAGAAGAAGATTTTTAAAGATTTATTCTATATATTCCTATGTAAAAAATTCGACCCCCCTTGTGGCCCCACCCTACCCCAGGGATCATGATTTAAACAAACTTGAATCTTCACTACCTGAGGATGCTTCCACACAAGTTTCAGTTTTCTGGCCGAATGGTTTTTGAGAAGAAGATTTTTAAAGATTTACTCTATATATTCCTATGTAAAAATTCAACCCCCCATTGTGGCCCCACCCTGCCCCCGGGGATCATGATTTGAACAAACTTGAATCTACACTACCTGAGGATGCTTCCACACAAGTTTCAGCTTTCCTGGCTGATCAGTTTCAGAGAAGAAGATTTTTAAAGATTTATTCTATATATTCCTATGTAAAAAATTCGACCCCCCACTGTGGCCCCACCCTACCCCAGGGATCATGATTTAAACAAACTTGAATCTTCACTACCTGAGGATGCTTCCACACAAGTTTCAGTTTTCTGGCCGAATGGTTTTTGAGAAGAAGATTTTTAAAGATTTACTCTATATATTCCTATGTAAAAATTCAACCCCCCATTGTGGCCCCACCTTGCCCCCGGGGATCATGATTTGAACAAACTTGAATCTACACTACCTGAGGATGCTTCCACACAAGTTTCAGCTTTTCTGGCCGAATGGTTTTTGAGAAGATGATTTTTGAAAAATACCAACAAATTTTCAATGATTTTTAATGATCTCCCCTTGAAAGAGGGTGTGGCCCTACATTTTAATTAACTTGAATCCCCTTTACCTAAGGATGCTTTGTGCCAAGTTTGGTTGAAATCGGCCCAGTGGTTCTGGAGAAGAAGTCGAAAATGTAAAAAGTTTACGGACAGACAGACAGACGGATGCCGGACAAAAAGTGATCAGAAAAGCTCACTTGAGCTTTCAGCTCAGGTGAGCTAAAAACCAGAAAACTCATCATATATTGTAGTGAGTTATTGATAATTTTTATATTAATCTGACAGCGTATCTTTGGGGCATAATATTGTTTTCCTATTGAATTCGAACTACAGCAGGTCTTCATATGAAAATGAATAGAGTTAAAAACAATTAGTATGGGTATGATTATAAATAAAAAGACTTTAAATTTCCAGTTTCATTTTACACAAAATTTGTGCCTAAATTTAATCTGGATGAATATAAAGGAACAAAACTTTTTTTCTTTTTTTTTTTTCAAAGAATTAACATCAAATCAGATTCATAGAAACATATAAAAGTTACAGGGAAGAAAAACTTTCATAAATTTTATCCAATTCTGAAGAATTTCTGTTGGGCTGTAAATACCATAATCAAAACAAGATCTCATGGGTATAACAACATGAACTATACATCTTTACAAATGCAACAAAGAGAGAGTGTTACGTTGACTTACAACTTTGTATTGGAAAAATATGGAGAATTCATTGCGGACTTTGGATGTGTGGGCATTCCCTGACCAGTCGGGAGGCATGTAGTGGACATGGGCCAAGATGTTCCTCATTAGAATCTCCGGGCAGTACACTAAATGCTGAACAAAATCGGAAAAGTGGAATTTGTTTTTTGAGATTTATCACTTTTTAAAAATAATATTCAACATTTTGATAAATGCTACTACCAGAAACAAGGTTATTGAAACAAATCTTATGCATATCATTTTAAAACAGCATGCTTTTCAAAGGTCAAAGATGTCAAATTGGGTCATGTGAGAGTTGTACAATTGGTTGTTATTTTAGAAATAATAGTGAATGAGTGGTTCCACAAGTTTAAGACTAAGTGCGCATGCTTGGTGCCTAATTCCCAAACTAATACACTTCACCCCCAGATAGCCAGGAGAAAAGAAGAGTTTATCTCCTTCTCTATATAAATATATATCTTCTTTGATAATAGAGATATAAATCTATTGTCTTTTTGGTAAGTTAATTTACCGCAGTTGCTAAAGTTATCTAGTAAAATAATTATTTGTTTAAACATTTAAATTAATTATATTCAAACATCTTAAAATATTTAATGCGTGAATCTAAGCTGTATGAGTGTGTATTTTATTACATGCATACATGTATTCATTTCTTTAATAATTATTGTTACAGATAACCAAATTCTGTATACATTGAAATATATATTCAAGAAACCAACAGCTAAGTTGTTCATTGATTCAACAATAATTAACATCTTAATGCGGCTGTGACATTCATATAGAGCAATATACAAACTAGTTTTCCTAGAAATATAACTAGGCATGGCAATTGATTGCAGAAATGTTAATCAGTTAATTGCAATTCGTTCTGACAGATTAACCGGTTGCTTGTATCAAAACACGCAAATTTTTTTACACATTTTTATTATTTTTAATAATTATTATAAATAACACAGAAGGAACGATATAAATATTCTGTTTATGTGTTAATAAAAAAAAGTACTGCCGCATAAAAAAAAAATCTTCTCGAAGTGGTAATGTCTTTTCAATATGGAGCTGAGAATGAAGATGAGCATGTGCTGTAGTAGGGGGCACTGTCAAGGTTCGGGGAGTGTTTAAAATTTGACTCGGCGGTGGTAACAATTTCCGGAATGAGTAGCTAACGTAAACTCTAACAGGTAAGTATGATGTGAAGGAGATTCCTAATACTTATACATGTAGTCTTCATATCAAGCAATATAAAACTAAGTTTTAAACCAAAACATTCGTAACTTTGAAACAAAATCAAAGTTTTACTAGAACAAACCTCATTAATTTCTCCAAGTGTAACATATTATACATGTATCATAGAAAATGTTTTCATGAAAAATTTTCTTTCAGAAAAATACACAGCAGAAAATTTCCTACCATTACAAAATATGCATTAAGTTTAAATCACTCCCTGTATAGTTAACAATGATACTTAAACATATCAAGCCACTAATTACATATGTAGGTTCATGCCATTGGATCTTAAATTTTACATGTTTACCTCATCTGGTATAAAGACTTTACATGCCGTCACAATCAGACCTGAAAAATTGGAGATACCACATATTAAATACATGTACAGTCAAATTCAGCAATAACACATTAGAAATCAATATAATTTCTTTATCGATATCTAAAACATTAAAAGAGTTGACAAAGAACTGCACTGTGCTAACCAGCGACTGTCATGGTGGTCAGTACGTGCTCCACAGCCAGCACATCCTCATCAATCACAGTCAGCACCACCAGCACGGCCAGCACAGAACCGGCAAAGAACGCCACATTCCTGTAAGATAAAGTATGCATCAAATAGCTCAATGATCCTAAAAGATAAAGCACACTTTAAAAACTGTCAAATGGAACACACTTAAAGAGTGCCATATTCGTGTAAGATAACATTAGCATGCATAAAAGAGCACAATATTCCTGTATTTAGAAAAAGCACAGATAAAACAGCACAATCCTGAAAGATAGAGCACACTTAATCAAAGAGCACAATATTCCTGTAAGACAAAGCACACTTATTCTCTGGGAACAGAAAACAGCTTAAAATATTGATGTGTAAATATCAACATATTGATTTGAAAATCATCTAGTAATTTCTGTACTTGATGATACCAAGGAAATTTAAACATAAAGAATTGATGAATTCACTAGGAAAAGAATGCATACTTACTTGGCTAATATAACTATGAGCTGTGAAGTAAAGATATCCATGTATTTGTTTGCTAATCGATAGCCTCTATTCAGCCTTAAAAAAAAAGTCAAGAAACATGGAATTACATGTAGGTTGTGTTTCATAAAATATACATGTGTATGATGTTTTTCAAATGGGATTTTTAAACTCTCTGAGATAAATTATTCTCACCTTGCATCAAATTCATGATCGAGCTCGTTATAATGCCGTAAATAAAGTCTCGCATAATTTGACCTGTAACAGAATTTGGTGAATGTGGATGATTCAAATAAATACCAAATGAATACAGAGTTTAAGAGCAAAAATTGATCATTTGCAAAATGTAGGGTCAAATTTATATAATTATTTGTTTATAATGATTCATTAATTTTAAGGAGGCTTGATAGTCAACAAATAAACCATTAAGATCTACCTGTAAATTTTTAAGGATGATATTTTTGGTCATAAACAATGATATAATCAAATATATAAAGAAAAAATACAACCAAATATATTAGCTTTAAAATGTTAACATTTTTCTATATTGTATACAAAGCTCTTCATTTCAAAGAGATTATTATAGTCTAAAAATGGCAACAAATATTCAGTTAATGAACATAGTACTGGTATAGACATACCATCTTCTTGATCCTAGCATTGAGGGTTCTCTTTTAAGTGTCTGAAAATAAAAAATGCCAATTTGAATTTCAAAAACTATAATTTCTTTTAACTTAGATACTGTCTAATTTGACATTCTATTCAAAAACACTATACCTCCAAAGCAACTCTGATTACACAAGTTTCCTTTTTTTTTTACTGAAATTGTGTTTATCAAAAGTTTACAATTCAAGTCAAAGTTTGAAAAAATCTTAAGAAGAAAACAGGATTAAAAAGGGAAAGAGTCAATTTCTTTTTTAATTTTTTTCTATTGTTTAAAAATGTGTAAAACACTTTTCAGTCTTTAATATTATTTTTCTAAACTGCATGAAAACCATCACTTACATCCGCATATCTAAAGAAAGAGTAGAGGATCTGCCATAGCAGAATGAGTGGGCTAAGGGCAAAGTTTGCAATGCCGATCCATAAGATTTTCTTAGACAAACTGAAAAACAAAGAATTTTTTTTTTTAATTATTTCAGACAAAAAAAATCACACATTGTATCATTACTTTGCAGCTGCCTTTTTTGGATGTACTGTTGATACATATATATAAATCAGACAATACAATAACATTATTTTTGGAATTTATGCAAACAATTAACATATTTTTTGTGAAAATCTCACTGAATCATAAAGAGAAATAACTCCTCCAACAAATAATCTAGAGTTAAACAATACAGTATTGTTCCTGTTTCAATTTTTTTTTATGTCTATGCATTATGTATATAAAATGTTTATGTTGTATATGAATATGATGCCTAAATGTACAGTGGGCAATGGCCTTTAAGTACCAAATAAACACCTTACCTTACCTTACCTTATCTTACCTTATCTTATCTTATCATCTTATCCTCCAACAAGTAATTTATACAATTATACAGTACAGAAAAACATTTATTCTTTCTACTTTGTCTTGATGGTATTTTATGGATGATTTTTTAAAGATTTTTTAAAACTCATTATAAATGTTTTTACATTTGAAAAAAGTTCTTCTTTCAAAAGAGGTTTACGTAACTTCAACATTCAGGAATACTGGTGAACTCTTGGTCTGAATAAACAAGATATCACATAAAGACCACTTACTCCTCTGCCAACTGTTTTCTTTTATGATAAACTTTGAATTCATCCTTTAACTTCCAGTAATTCTCAAAAGGTGACCAAGGACCCCCTATCATAAAAATAAAACATTAAATAATAAATTTCTGTCAAAAACTAATTGAATTCTAAAGATGTACACTTGCAATAGAATCAATGAAAACTATATTGGTCAATAATCCATGTGAAAATTGAAAAACAAGCAAGATATAAATATTGTATTTTTAAAAAAATGTGTTAATACATTTTTATCACAAACTTTACGAATAAAAACTATTTAAAAAAATAGTGTAGTCAGAGTATACACTGAGGTCTATGTCAGAAAGTGTTCTTTTCAAGAGCAAGCAACAGTTACAAAAATATAATGGACATATTTCTAAAAGATAAAATCTCCCTCTCATAACTTATTATATGTACTTACAGAAGAGCAAGAAATCTAGATTGTATTTCAATCCAATGCTGTAGAAAGCACTGCAAAACAAATCACACAGTCATTCAATCTACATGAACATGTATATAAGTGTCATTTTGTTATGTTGAATAAACTTCCAAATAAATATACTACTTATCATTGAAAACGGAGGTCTTGATCACCTACCATTCTCCCATTAAGGGAATGTTATGTTTAAATGGAAGTAAAGACTTTCTCTCCATGGCAATCATATAATTTTTGAACCTAAGTATCCGGTGGTATATGTCTGTGAAAATAAAAGAAGTCTTAGCACAATCTTGTACAAAAATATATAATATGGTCAACAAATTAACCATCAGATCCACCTAAAATTTTAATATATGATTTGTTAAACTATAACTTATTATTTAATAAAGAAAAAATCCATACATTTCATATTTTAATTTTGGTATTTTCCTTTATTTACATATAGAGCTCTTCTGCTATAGGAGACCAATATAGTCTAAAAATGGCCACGACCATTGAGCCTTCATAATTCATAAAGTAACCTTATACTACAAGACAGTGTAAATAAATAACAAATTTGTGTGTGGAACACTAATGGCGATCAAGCACCTGCTGGTGGATACACTACCAAACCAGCTCTGTGAGCTTCTTCTGTTTATGGATATACGCTTATACTGTAGCTACTCTTGTTTGTGGATACACAACTTACCCAGCTCTGTGAGCTCTTGTTAGGATACACAACTTACCCAGCTCTGTGAGCTCTTGTTTGTGGATACACATCTGCTGTTCTTTCTGGACCTCTAGAAGACGGCGCTGGACTTCGTGCCAAGTCATGTTTGTCAAATCAGTCTACAATCATATGGGCGTCTCTTAATATCAACTTCACAGAACAATAGAAATTTGAAATGATTTTCACATTGGTCCTAATAATAGCAATCCCCAATTCATACTGTATTATAGATTATTTTGTGTGTGCATTTTCACATTTATTCCTACTGGTACACAATTATACATATTACATACATGTACCTCTAAAAAGTTATTTAGGAGTTTGACTTATTAAAGTTTCATGCAATACTTTTTTCTCTTTCATTTTACAAAATTAATGCATCATTTTATTGATTCTTTTAAACACATTATGTGGATAGACACCTCAGATCAAAACACTTTTCTGTCAAGTTTGAAATTATACCTAAATTATCTATGAAGAATTTATACCAGTACTTACTGTGGTTATGTGAAGGGCAGTGAGATAAAAGGAGCGAATCTCCCAATACTTAAAGATGTTGTATAAAACCTTGATCAATCGGAAAACCCAAAAGGCAAAAGCCACAAGCAAACAGACAGTGATCCCAAAGTCAAACCTACGATGAACAATTAACATATCATATAATTAGCAGTGAAAGACATTTTTAGACTCAGTTATTTCTTTCAATAATACATCTTCATTATGTCAACACTTATTGGTTATATACTACACACTATACTAATTATGTAACTGGTCTGAGTTACAATGTACATGTATGTGAAACAGGTAAAAATAGTAGTCAAAAGGTATGTAAGTAGTTTGAGGTATGTAATTGATCTAAGGTACAGGAAGGTAAAAGTTTGAGGTATGTTACTACATTGTAGTCTGATGTACATGTTCTTAATTGTCTAAGGTATGTAATTGGAGATATATGTATGTTAATGGGTATGTAACTATTCTGTAATATGCTACAAGTGTAAGGTACGTAACAAGTTTGAGGTATTTTACAAATCCTTAAGGTATGCAGGTAGTTTGAGGTTAATTTGTATGTTACTAGTCTGAGGTTTGTTAATAGTAAAATATATGTACCAGTGATTAGCCTCAATAGCCTGATGTATGTAACATGTGTTGGATAAGTAAACACAAAGCCATTACATTGTAAAGACTTTTATAGAACAACTAAAAACAGGTAACTAAACAGCAAAATACGTACTCTTGAACACACTGGCCGAAAGGTGCCACCGCCTCAGGAATTGTGACTTTGTGGGTATCATTCTTAGAGTTTGCAAACAGGATGTCATAGTTCACACACTCTAACAGGAAGGTTGAGAAACCCACCACGAAGATGAATTGTCTGTAAAGAGAGGAAAAAAATAGGGAAATAACAAATACATAATTCTTTATAGTAATGAATACTAGTACATCAGCACTATATTTAGTCTAGTACTTACATCAGCTGAAGAACGTCGCTAACCATCATGCAAACAAATCCTCCCCGCTGATGATAGTGGTAGACTCGAGTAAAGAAGTCATCCAGGTTTTCTATATGGTTCCATCGGGCTTATATACAAAAGATTTTTAATGAATTTAAAAAACATTATTATTTTACTACATGTAACAAAAGTAAAAAAACATTATTATTTTACTACATGTAACTAAAGTAAATACATGTACGCCTTGATATGATTGTACATATCGATGTACTTCTATCAAATGTATTTAAATGTGTACAAATCCATATAATTGTACTAACAATTTATATCCAAAAATGTATGTAAAAAAAAATCATATTTTTCTGTTTATGAAATATGTAGATTTTAATTAGGAAATGCATGTACTGAATGATGTATTCAATATCACCACTTCTAAACCATTCTCTCTAAATGGCATTTATTCAACGATCAGATGTGTTAATATCAGATCAATCTCTCATCTTGGTCAGCCAATAAAATCCTATGATAAAATTAATACCCCGGTAATCAAATTTCCATATGATTACATATTTTTCTCACACTGTCCTTACTCAGTTTAACATGTTTAACATTTGAATCACAATTACATGTTAGGTATGAGCGTGATATATTACATCATTGTGAAATTACCAGAGAATCCTGTTTCATACTTTTAACTTAATAAACCAACACAGATCTGCATATAGAATACAAATTTTAATGCTTAAAAAATTTCTACTTTCATAAAACTGACCATGCAGTCTGGACAGACATTTTAAAAATAATTGTGGACAAGTACATATACAAAAAAGAAGATATATTATTCCAGCTCTCATACTAGAAAAGTTGGTAGCTAACATTATACAACTACATCCCAGTAAAAGTATGTTAGAACATTCTACTATAAAATTGTACAGATGTTAAAATAAATACATACTACTTTCTGGGACCACATGCATCATCAGGTTGGCTGACTCGTGTATAGGGACGTCATTTTCGTCAGTGTCCTCCTCACACGAACCCAGGGGTTGATACTGGGTTTGGTAGTCAGCCATTTCAGCGGAAGAGCTTCAAGTCAAACCATTCAAGAACACTGTTTCTTTCAGACACTGATGTTCACATCACATCATGTCATTTGTATCTCAAGTGAAGTTAACAGTAGCGGCTCTGTAACAAGACACTTATACAATCATGATTTGCATGGTTTGTTGTCAATATATATATATTTATCTCATACGTGTGGTGTATACTACCCGTGTGATAAACCTTTGCTTTATCAAATGGGTGATGCTTTATCAAATACTTCCGGTCCGAACTATTTTTGACACAGCCCCTCGCTTCAACGCTTCAGTGACCTATTTTCGAAGACTTGCTAGTATTTTCCATGTAGCTATATCTACTTCCAAAAATTGATTTAAAATGGATTTTGTCGAAGATTTAAATTACAAATATGAAGGAAAACACATAACTGTGAAGTTTATAAAACTGCAAATCGCGCTAGCTATCAAGGAGTTCATTCTGACGACGCAATTTTATGAAAATAGAACGCTTTGGTTGTGTTTCGATCTATACAAGAACTTACCGAAATAATATCTCCCAAGACTTTTATTTCACCAGCAGTAAGCACCCTTATTCAATATTTTCAACTTAGAATCATTAGGCTAGTGTTCGTTTTATAAAACATCAACAACTGTTCCTCGTTCGAGTCAATTCAAACTAACGAGCATTCACAACTTTGTATATGTCAACAAACTTCATTATTCAAGTCTTCTGATCAGTATTTCCATTTAATTAAGTGATTAAGCTCTAAGAAAAATTATTTAGAGATAAAAAATTATTTCAAGGTTTATTTCAGTGAAACTTTACATTAAAACAGTTATATTTATCTCCGAAATGACGTACTCAATTGTATTGCGCAAGGTCACAATAACAGCATAACACAACGTTGCATCATCGTTTAATCTTTGAAAAAAAAAATCAATTCGGGTCATATAAGGGGCTGTCTCAAAAGCTTCATAATATAAATCAAATTGTATGAGATAAATAGAACATCTATAATTGTGTGATTTTATATTTGCTTTATCCAACTCGTTGAATTGGTTATATTCGCTCGGCAAGCCTCGCGAATATATACACCATTTCAACTCGTTGGATAAAGCAAATATAAACTCACACAATATAGATATCCTCTCTCTCTCTCTCTCTCTCTCTCTCTCTCTCTCTCTCTATATATATATGTTTTACTATAAAAATTTTAACTTCTACTTCTTCAATTCTATTTTTTCAAACATGATACAGCTAATGTGGAAAATTGGACAAAGTGTGAAAAATTAGGCAAAGAGAATGGAAATGTGCTTGACTAACTATCAAATAATAATTACTTTGTGTAAGTCATAACCTATACAATATACCTAAAGCAACAAAAAGTACTAAAAGATCTATCAGCCTATTCATTAAAAAAAAACATAAAGAGCACTGGTAAAAAAAACAATATTAGTTTACATTATATTCTGTTATCATTATTGTGATGATAAAATTAATCCGTTAAACACATAACAGTTGACTCAAATCTACTGACCAGCTGCAAACGCATATAAAAGTTTACCGACTGTTCTGTACAAACACTACAAACTGCGTGTAACATTTTACGCGATTCATATACACAAAATTTTTAGAAATAACACAGTGCCCTTCATTCCAGCTGATGATTGCACTGAGAAACAAAATAAGTTATTTTTAGACTATGATCAAAACCAAAACAAACAGGCTGCAACAGCTGATAGGTCACAAATACAGGGATATTTACATCGATCAATGAATGTATCGTGTACATTTTACCAAATCTAAAAATTAGAACGTTGCTTTTATTCATTTTCACATCAAACTTTAACACATACTTGATTTTCACAGTGATTGAGTGAATATTTTCTCAGAAATTGTCGTCGTCCATCCAAAATCTAAACAAATCATCTGAATCCATTGAGCGCTTTACGAGACGCTTGAATTTACAAAACGTAATGTAATCAGCCCTTTTTGCAATAATTTAATTATCGCGTAAGTTGATTAATTATCAAGTGATGTTGTAAAAAAGTGTTTCTCTGATTATTAAATAAGATGTCGTTGATATTTACAAGAAATACGTAGTTTGGACGTAACAAATTTGAAATAAAAAATACATTTCTGATAAAAATGGAAAATGCATGACGAATTGGCATTATTTTAAAATAAAATACTAAGTAAGTGAGTATTTGTCTGTTCAGTTCAAAACAAAGAAATAGAGTTGCATGTTTTTAAAGTACGTAATAATTCAAAAGTGTATAAACATACACAGGACGAAATTTACTGGACTCCGGTGCGGATCCAGCTAAAGAATTCGGGAGTGGGGGTTCAAATTATCACCCTTTAACTAAACCTGGTGCACTTAGATGCATGTCCTAAAATTTTCTGTCTCTTACTAAGGAAAACAACGAAAGTACTTATAAATACATTGTATATATGAAGATGAATTAATATATACTTCTCGGAGAGGGTCACAAAGGCTTGCCGCGGCCTCAGTGTTCACTAGTCCGAAATATATGACGTTTTCCTGGCCTTTTTAACGATTTTGATATTTTACATGCCAGGAAAACGACGTCAGATATTTCGGACTACCTGTTCACCAGTCCATTTGATTTATCATAAAAAAATATATTAAATTATATACTCTAAAAAAAACTTGAATCAAACCTTGAGCACGGTAATGCACCGAAAATATTTACCTCCTTAGATAGCATTATACGACGATAACTTTGTGCTATTTTCGGGTATAAACTCTTATCAAGGACGGAAAATGTGATTACAATCCTAATTAAAGTATCCTATTCCTGTGACAAGAATACAAGGAAAAAATATAGAACTCGATCTTTGATAGATCTAAAAAGTCTATTTGTGAATGACCCGGTATGTTTTCCTTCAATAACTTTGATACTTAACTCTTACTATACGGTTATTTTGGGAGGGCCATATATGCCATGCAAGTGAGACAAAACTGTTCTATAACTAAAATATTTTTTTCATGGTATATAGAATGGTCTATTTTTCAAAGCGATATATAATGCAAATCTTTTTCTGTATTTAACGTATTTTACCTAGCGCTATCAGTGTAAACTAAAATGTACAGATGATTTTACAAGTATATACAATATACATGTACATGTACAATAGAAACTACTGTAAAAATTGACCGAGAAGTGGAGAAGTGGGACCTGGGTGTCTTTATAGCTTTGGCACTCCATTCTCCTTCGCAATACAGAAAGTACACCCCCCCCCACCCCGGTCAATTTACATGATTAGTGTATACACTATATAACAACCCACTCCTACCCACTCCTACCACCCTACACATCCATTGTCCCATTATTTTAGTTTCCACTCAGGAAATTCGTAATTCCTCGAAACAGTTTTGGATGCCTGAAAGAGATTCCCATTCACAGGGTTTTGACATGTTTTGCTCTGATTTGCAGATGAAAATATACAAAGCGTATACAACAAAGAAAAATGAAAACAAATCAAATTGAAATGAAAGTAATAATATAAATGTATAAAGCAACAATTTGGAAAAACACATCAGGTAATCACATATTTCATATTTAGTTATGAAATCACGTGTATTGTGAGTCTGTTACCTGTGCGTCCATCACATTCAATTTATAACCAATGAAATATAGCCATGATTTCAAATTGTGACAGAAACATCTGATTTTTATTAATTAATTACTTTAAATATGTACTACCCACAATCATATGCTGATCAGTGAGGTCCATGCTCGGATCTAGAAGTTTCTCCATATAGAGGAGGCCGAAGGATAATTTTGTTTGCCGGAGGGGGTGGTCCGAAGCTTATTTTCGTTAACTTTAAAAAAGAATGAACTTCCCATGGGGGTCGGACCCCCGACCTCTTCCCTCTAGATCCGCGCATAAGGTAATTAGAAATGTCATGTCACAAGTAATAAAGATTATATACTGGTTTTCTGTTGTATAGTATGAGAGATACAGAGAGGGGCCGTCATTATGGTATTGTTCTCTTATACATTTACAATTATTCATCGTGATACGGCAAGATTGACCATTAAAACTATGTTAATAAAGATAAAAAAAAAAAACTTGAAAATCGGGTCAAACCCTGGTAGTACCAGGTAATTTTCAATTTTTTTTTATTAGCCTCTATAGAATACCTTATCCTGTATAAACACCACCAAAGACCGTGCTATCAAATGCCTCGCTCGGTACCTGTGTTATTTGCTTTTCCAGAGATAGGCAAATCTTCATGTAATCGTTGCTACCAGAAAAGACACCGAAAGGAATACTAAGATACAATTTTTTTTTCGTTTGATTTATAAGGGATTTACAGAATTTTCAAATGAGCAAGTCATAAATCTATGCAGCGAGTGGCAATGTGTATAATTTACTTTAGCTAGTAGTTGAAACTAAAAAACTGCTGCGAAGTTCACAGGGATTGAAATTTGAGATTGGTAAAAAGCAAAAATTATTGCAGGACCTTTTTATGCAAGCTGTGTAATTCGACTGACGGATTGAAAAGCTTTTGTTGGATTGCACGGAGTCAATATGACATCTTATTCCACCCAATCGGACATTGTTTCTAACCTATCGGCGCCTTATCCCCAGCAAGCAATGAACAAACGGATTATATATGGATTAGGAGCTGTCGCAGTAGTGGTCATCCTTGCCTTATCCATCGCGCTGGGAGTCGTCGCCAACAAAGGCAACGACAAACAAACATACGATTATCCTCCAAATGTGCAACCCAGCAGATCAGTATCGCAACAGTCGCAACAACCAGCAACATGTCCGCAACAAACTACGTCTTGCAAGCCCCAGGTGATTATGTGCCCGGAACCGTACAGACCGGAACCGGAAACCAAGCGACCGGAAATGCCAAAGACGGCCGATTGTCTGAAACAATACGGAACTCCTACCGATTTACAAATCGCCAACTGTGTCCTCGAGAGTTTCCCTCTAATAGATGGGTAGGTGTGAAGCAAATTTGCCTGTATATATTTATGTAATACGATAACATTTAATGCTTATGCATTACGAAGATTGTGCTTATTGAGCATACACAGGAATTTGAACGAGGTGAAAGTTACATTCACTTTTATTTTTTGAAATTCGTGAGAATATATTTTAGTAGAATAACCAAAACATGCATGCAATACATAAAGTAATACTAGCTTAAACGGGACTTTACATGTAAAATTCTTTCCGGGCATATTTACCTGCGCGTGCAAATAAATAAATTCAAAGTTTGGCTTAACAGACCTACATGTACATTAGTGTACTTGGTGTTTCATGTGCATTAGAACAACATATATTCATATTAAAGGGACCAAGACAAAATTTGAGATCTAAATATTATTTTTTTTATTCAATATGTATAAAAATTTCGAATGATTGTCCGACCAAAATTTGAATGTTAGAAGTAAAGTTACAAGAGAGATACAGAAGTAAGAATTCATTGTTATGTAAACAAAGTTCGAGTCATATATTTGTCTAAAAATAATGTTAAAGAAAAGAAATTACCAATACCTTGTCAAAATGACTCGTGACAAACCAGAAAAACTGATTCAATGTGTTTATAAATAATATTACATGCATCAACAGAAGAGAGCAACATTAGATTGAAACTTATACCAATATAAAGCATATCTAAACAAAAACCAGACTTGAGTTTTGTTTACAAAACAAGGAATTTCAAACTCTGTATTTTGCTTGTAACAAAATATTTGACTTTCAATTTTTTATGAAGCAGTCAAAGTACCCATATTAACCATTTTAGACATTAAAAATGGAAAAATAAAAGTTGAACATTTGAGCTCAAATCGTGTCTACTGATCCCTCTAAATCACCTGTGTAATCTCCATCCTCTGATAAGAATTCACTACAACCAAACCTTTCCAGAAAAATAAAAATAAAAAGCTAAATAAACAAATTTTCCTCGCAACAAAAAAGATAATGAAAATTAATTTTATTTGTAAAAGAGTAACATGGGTGAGCTTTTTTCCGGTAATTTGAGTAACTAAGATCAAGGCACAATTTTGATTACAGATTACATTTCATTACAGATACGTACGAACATACGTAACTATTACCGTATAGCTGTTTTTTCTTTTGGCGGGGATATAATTTTGGCCTATTTTGGCGATTTTTGAAAATTCATCAAAATTAAAATCACCAAATTTAAGTACTAATTTTTTCTTTATAGATTTTAATGACAAATCTGAAGTTTTTGGAGATTATTTTTTTATATATATTTTTAAGTCCGTGAGCATGATAAAAAGGGACACATGTTACACGCATACAGTGTTACAGATACAAATGTACATTTACTCAAAATCAATAAAAAACTAATGTAAATAAATAAAAGCTTAACATTACTATAAATTAGAAGTTAATTGTTTAAACACCATATCCCTTTTCCCTGTTCAGGTGTGTAATTAGCCCCAGTGACAGAGGTGCTAGCTTATGCTGTTTTAGGAGACGTGTGATCCATTATCGACTCAGGTGCAGATAATTGCCTGATTAACGGTTTCTTTTAGGATTTTTACTCAAGTACATTAATTTCTCAGTTATAAAAAATAAACTGACAGTAGATTTTCAATAAAGAGTAAAGGATTCACCAAAACTATATCCGCCAAAATTAATGGTATACCTTGTATACCCAAATCCGCCAAATTTGTGTCCCGCCAAAAAACCCGGCTATACGGTATGTTAGTGTGTTTTACACTGGTCTACATGAACACATGCACTGACACGCCGCAATTGTTACAATGATATATTACACCTTTACGTAATTTGGGAATCAGTTTGGTTTTATCGTTAGAATCCCTGCCCGTCATCATCAGGATACCTACTCTTGGGGGACTCCCGATCTGTTTTGACCTATTTTGGGGTTTGTTAAGTGTAATAGTTACTACGCGATATCTATAATATATTTTGGTGTTTAGCGTCTGAAAAATGTATAAACATTTTGTACACGATATTAAAATGAAGCCCTGAGCAAGCATTTACAGCATCGATTATCCGATCATGAAAATTAGATTTATGGAAGAGCTGACTGAAATACAATCATTCCATGCCAAGTTTGAGCAACAGTCGGTTCATTAAAACAATATTAAATACATCTATACCCCAGCAATCAGAATACCGGTATCTAACTAATATACGGACCATAATATGCATAATTATAAATATGTCTCCTTATTTATAAGCAGTTTCAGTAAATCTGTTATACATTGCACAAGCATTTTCTATAGTTAATATATACTTCAGTCTTTATTTGTAGATAACTAATGCAACATAGAAACTTAAGATAGCAGAACCTCATTTTAATGTCATGAGGCAAAAGTTTAAACGGTAAAGGGGGAGGGGGGTGTTACATATATGACCCCCATGCCTCATGGAAAATTCATAAATTCATCGTAAAAGTAACCATGAATTTGACCCCATCCCATTCCATTCGCCCCCTTCCAAAAATGCAATTATTTCCCTCGGAACCCCCTAGCTACCCTGGGAATAACTCGTTGATCTGCGGCGCCTAAACTTACCCTATTTACAGTAAGTACACGTACTGCACTGAGCTAATTTGTGTTTTGACTTTTTTCCTCAAGACACAATGACCTGGCTTACTGGTACTACGAGAACGTTCACAACAAGGTCTACAGTGTGGACATGCGGCAAAACCTTAAGGTAGTCTACCCCAACTCCACCATCCATTCCGACATTCCAAGGATCAGACAGGGGAGACTATCAGCACAGGTAAGATACAGTGAATCTACTTAATTTGGCGGTAATCATTTTTAAACAATTTTCGCGCTGCTTCTGTACATTGTATATTCAACTTACATGTACACGACGATTCAATTTTATTTTAATTATTTACCTCATATCATCAATATGGAAGTGATTATGGTACATATATTACTACAGGTAGGTTTACAATTGTTAGTAGAGTGTCAGAGGACATTCAGTTACAACATAGTTCATAGAAAATAAGCGATAACATAGGTACATCGTACATAAGGTCAAGGAAGACAGACTGATTCATAAACCTCAAGTAGGAATGTATACATGACAGTGAGGGGGACAGACTGTATGTACATATCAGTTAACTAATACATATGGTAAATGGGTGGAGTGCATGTACTACTCGTATTATGGAACTCGATAAAAAAAACAAGTACTATTATTTAAATGTTAGCTTGGTCATTTTGTAAATTTAAGATTCTACCGGGTGACAGTAAATACAAAATTTACAACACGACAGTTCCATCACGAAAGAACATGAAATAAAAGGGTGGTTTTCAGAATATTGTTGCCCATCCCCCACCCAACATGGACATACTCAATTCCAAATAATTAATTTCCTTAACAATTGTTGATATTCACGAAAATTTTTGTTAAACCAGAAATCGAACGAAACAATATTTTTTTCAGTAAGGCGCATTCTAGACGACCTCTAAAGCCTCAGGGTATTAACTACAGTAATTGAAAATTTCTAAACCTTATTGCTTAATCAAATTGATGATTTGACTGTCCCCATTATTTGTATCAGGAATTCTGGTAATAGACAAAGGATTACATCTTCTTCCTAAATTGACCCTAATCTAGGAAATGAAGGCTATTCCCTAGACTTATTCACCAATATGAACATTTCATGGTGTTTTTTGAATTTCAGTATACGTACACTTAGGGCATGCTAGCAATAAAATTAATTAATGCACTTTAGTTTTTAATAGGTCAGTAGGTCCAACGAGTTAAAAAAAGAAGCCAGGCATGAAACCTGATTCTTATCCAAATATCTTATATCCCCTTACATCTGGTCACTTTCTTTTTAAAATGTGACGGATTTTGCCTAGCTGCAGGTCTGTAGCTCCCGGTCGGAAAAAAATTCGACAGGTCGTCCATCCGAAATACAGGGAGGTACAGACCTGCAGCTAGCTTTGGCGTAAAGTTAGATTTGTTTAAGAATAGTTGGCCCATTGACCTGTCACCAAAATTTATTTTCAGAAGCATTTAAATTACATGATATACAGAACAACATAAGTAAGAACAATCGGTGTGTGCATACATGTATGCATCCTTACTGTTGATGATACATGTAACACGTCAAAAGTTCAAGATTACACAACACAGACAAATCTTGAACAGAACTAAACGTTGTGCAGTCGAGAAAACAGCACCCCCTTAAAAACATTACTTGATAATACTGTGATTGAAATATGAATGTTATATCTGGAATGACTGTGTGTTACAGTTTTGGGCCGTGTACGTTGACTGTGGGAGTCAATACAAGGACGCCGTCAAGTTATCTCTAGACCAAGTGGACACCGTCAAAAAGTTCATTAGAAAGTACCCGGATGTCTTCAGATTTGTTACCACTGCACAGGGTGAGTACAAAGCATGCGTGTTTACAACAACATACAATGTAATTATTTTTATGTACAAGCAATCAAAAAAACATCTGAAGTATACCCTAATTATGGCATAAATAATTGAAAAAAACCCCGTTTTTCTTACAATAATTCACTTTTTAAAAAACCGGTTATCTTTCTTTTATTTTAAAAATTGTAGTCAGTTTGCATAAAAGTACAATAACATGCCTTTTAGGGTATAAATACGCTGATTTTTACTAAGTTGCGTAAAATGTTGCGCCGAATATTAGCGAACATATTAAAATATATTTCAACTCTTACCAGGGATACTGGACGCCTTTAAAGAACACAAATTCGCAAGTCTGATGGGTTTAGAAGGAGGTCATTCCATTGACAGCAGTCTTGGTAATCTGCGCATGTTCTATGACCTTGGCATCCGATATATGACCGTGACCCACAGCTGTAACACCCCATGGTAAGGTCACATTAGAGGTCATAATCATATCAAGCGCAATGACGTTGACATCAAAACATTACATGCACATTAATTTAGCTAATCAAAACTGTTATTGTTCGATCATTAAATTTCATTGTTAGAAAAATAATCTATTGATGATATTACCCAATGTGTAAGGATTCATGGTCATGACCTTGGCACCAAGAGTTAACCTTGACATATTTACTGAATTGGTAAATCAAAGAATATGATAAACTTGATACTATGTCTATATATTAAAATATTTGTAGTTACTGTACATAACGTATCCAGCAATTATATACGTAGGCTGGTTTCAATATAAAAATTAATGTCAAAACAAGTTATTATTTCAAAACTACTATCATAAATAAAGAACAGGAATGAATTACTCGTACTTTTGAAAGTGCATTGTACATAATTTGATGTTAAATCTTTATTCTAAGGGCCGACAACTGGCATATGGACGACAATAACACCACCGAGTTTAACGGCCTTTCGGAATTCGGAAAGGTAACTTTTTAATACATAACATGTATCTTATCATCCCAATTTCATGAATTTATACATCATCTTGTATTAATTACAAGTTGTATATAACCTAATAATCATGAAAAAGCTGAAAGTTTACAAAATCAATTGGTACAAATGAAAGTAAGGTAAACATTGAAATCTATACGTATAAATGTGCTTGAAACAAAACTTCGTAAAAATGTCTTTAGCTAAGCTGTGCTTAGTTTATCGAACAATCGGTCACCATGGCGTACTTTTACCTGTTCTTTAACTAGAAGTTTGGTTGTCGTAGAGAACCTCGTGTATCTTTTGATTCAGGTTGTTATCAAGGAGATGAACCGGTTAGGGATGCTGGTCGACTTGTCCCACGTTGCCAAGGCAACCATGATTGCAGCCCTGAACGTTACAGAAGCCCCCGTCATATTCAGCCACAGTTCTGCCTACAAAATTTGTAACCACCACAGAAATGTCCCGGATGACGTTTTACAAATGGTGGTCAGTATGTAGAGTGATGTAGTCATATTTTATCTCTTTACATTTTCGAGACAGTTTTGGGTTTACTTTGTTTAAATACTAAACTGTTCCATGCAATCAGTTGATTCGCACATACGTGTATAGAGAAAGAAAACCTAAGACTAAACTTCAGCCTATCAAGTGAGATAATTATCCTACGAATGAAAATAAATTCTAAAGAAGTAAGAATTTATCGAAACTATTTTCTTTTGGTATTTTCCTTTCTTGCACGTGAAAACATGAAAACATATCTCTTGGTACATACTCTTGTATAAATATAAATTCACACAAAGCCAAATCTTTCACTAAAATACTGTATAATTTCGATGCAGAAAACCAACGGTGGGATCGTGATGGTTAACTTTTATCCGCATTTTGTGAATTGTCAACCCAACTATGATCCCAACGTATTGGCTACAGTACAACAGGTAGCAAGTAAGTACAAATGCATGAATGTCAAATGAAAGTACAATATATACAGGGTGTCCCAGAATATCTGATACCATTTACTCTTTAAATAACTTTAGATTAAATTTATTACACAAAAAGTCAAACGCATTTTTATAAATGTATATGATGTAAATTTTCACTCAACAAATTTCACAAACATTCGTAAGTTTTTGACAAACTGGGCATTGTTTTTAAAACCACAACAAAAATGAGAGTGTGTCCAAATGACGTCATTTATATCAATAACAACGTCAATTGGATGAGTAACATTCCTCACAACATCCCATTTGTACGGATCCCATTTTCTCAAATCGTCTCTCTATTTAAAGAATATGTTGCTTGTTGAGTTGTTTTTCCCAGGGTATTCTTTTTTCATTATTCGTGCAACTATATAATCTGGAGTCAGTGTTTGTAAATACAGTTTTAAAACGGAAGATGCCTGCTCTCGTGTTCGATTCATCTTGAATAAAATTCAATTCAACCAAAGAAATATGATACAAGTTTGTGACATCATAATTCAATGAAAAGCACGTTTTTCTCTAAACGAGTTTTGGAAAAAATTAACTATTTTACTTTTAATTTAAGTTACAATTTACAACATTTTGGCCAAACATTATTTAACTTATATGAATTTCAAATGGTATCATATATTCTGGGACACCCTGTACATGTACATATAACAAGAGAAACCAATGTTACCATTCAATTCTTGGCCTATGTATAACATATAACACGGTTTTCCATTCTAGGAGCATTGTCATTCACAATTTTTCACTTGTTTTGGTAATCAAATTAACATTTAACAGGAAAAAGGCCTATTCCATTCGACGGAAAATATATTACTACAAGTAATACGTGTAGCTTGTGTCGTAATATTCAAACTTTGTGCATGCTAAGATACAATGAAATTTAAAAAGAAAAGAAATATATCTATGATTCTTAGAGTTAAAAAAAATTCCACTGGAATGTAAAGTCAACCATGTAGATTTATCTTTCTATCTATCTATCTATCTATCTATCTATCTATCTATCTATCTATCTATCTATCTATCTAGGTATAAAATACCAGTAAGTAAAACTTGGCATCAAACATTTACAATTTAAAATCTGTAAGATATTGATTGCAGGCATGGGGTAATCGTAATCGAGTAATCGTAATCGATTGTAACGATTACTCTTTTTCAAGTAATCGACAGTAATCTGTAATCGATGAGATTTTCGATTACTTGTAATCGTAATTTAATCGATTATAGCTAAAAATTTCAGTGTAATTATAAAATTATAATTACTTTTTCGATTACTTTCGATTACTCTTTACATAAATATTTTGTGATGCACATATTGTATGAAAAAAATACTACACAAGTGAGGCTTATAATATAATTCATAGAAAAAAGTGTTAAAATTCATTTAATTATTATGATTTTCCACTTTCACTTAAAATATAAATATTGGTTCACTTCAGAAATAAACAGCAATTTAGAAAGTTCACCTGGATATGAAATTGGTTGGTCACGTGATCAAATCCTGTGAAGCCCGAAGGGCTTCTCAGTAGATTTGATCACGTACCAACCAACTTCATATCCCGGTTATCTTTTTAACATTGTTGTTTATTACTTATATTTACGTTTGAAAAATCGTTCAGAACTGTTAAAATTACCGAGATTTTATGTTGACAATTATCCAAGCGACAAGCGATAAGCGCTTGCTATGATCATTGTGACGTCATGAAAAAGTTCACACAGAATTGAACGTTTTTGCTATCCTATAGGTTCATATAAGGAAACATATTTGCAAATGTAAATATATGAGGATAAAAGTTCACTCTGTGTTTCACACTTCCTTGCAATTTTTTTAATTATTTAACCTAGTGTCTTAGAAAAATCACTAGAGCTACCTAATGATTGACCATTATTGAGAGAGAGAGAGAGAGAGAGAGAGAGAGAGAGAGAGAGAGAGAGAGAGAGAGAGAGAGAGATGGTTTTATTTTTTTGGTCTATTTTGCCGGAGAAAGAGACAAAATGGTGTGTAGGTGTCACTAAAAGTGTTTTTCCTTGTCAGATAGGAAATCCATAATGCAGTTAATGAGGTGTGACCACCGTAATGTTTAGATAACAATTAAAATAGCCCCAACAAGGATCTATTTAATTAGAACAATTACAAGTTCAAAAAACAATTCATTCAAATCATGAAGCAAGGTTCCCTCGAAGTTCTTTCATATTGCGAATACTATTTAAATTATCAAATTTTAATCAAATTCTAATTTTTAAGAAATCAATAACAACAGAATAATTTTGATGGCTAAATGTGCAAGGTCAAACTTTCACCCAGACTTGTAAACTTCCAATAAAACAAACCCTGTTTTCATAATTTAAAAGACTGAGCTCTCTATATTTCTTGTAATTTTACATTTGAATTTGAACAAACAGTAGAAATTATAAAAATGTTATCTTATTAAGATTGAAAATATAAAGTCTCAAATTTTCATATCATTCATAATGAAATGACCCCTTTAACTCTAAAAACCAAATTATCTTGAAGAGTTTACACAATATGTTCAGAAGAGGTATCATCACATTTTAATGATTTTTTTAAGTAATCCATTATTAATTTTTAAGTAATCGATTATCAATACATGTTATAAAAAATATCGATTACAATCGATTACAGGGCAAAATAGAGTGTAATCATTACACCAAATTCCCCTATGTAATCGATTACATTTTTAAGTACATGTAATCGTGCCCATCCCTGATTAATTACCGTATTTTCGCAATTCTTTGAATGTGACACAGTTGTCCTATTTTCAGATTTTTAATCAAGTGTTAGTGTAAACTTCATATAATATTAACTCCTAATAAGTTTTTATCAGAGAAAATCACTTCCGTTTTTTTTTTCATGAATGAACTCATCAAGCAATTTAAAAACGATTACAACAACCTAAGTGATATCTGATGAGGATGATTTGAACAGCAGACACTCTATTGAGTTTCATTTTATTTACGTAAATCTAATGCATGTACAACACAAGTAGTGTTATACAGAAATTTTGTGAATTGCAAACCCGACTATGATCCTAACGTACTGGCAACAGTACAGCCGGTAGCAAGTAAGTATTAGTACTTAAAAGTCATACCTATGGAACTACCACACAATCATTTAAACAGACAGACCAATAATTTGTATATGTACCTATCACATAACACAGTACTCAATACTAGCGGCATATTCACAATTTTTTCATTGTCACAAAAAGATGGCAAAAAGTTTGCTGGTTTCATATATATTTACTTTTCACAGAATTTAAAACAATACTTGCAATATCTCTTGAAATGTGAAAAGTACCATCTTATGTCTGAGAGGGCGCTGAAGAGGTTTTTTGTGAAATTTTAAATCTTGAGAAAGGACGTGTATGTTTAGCTATTCTATAATTCACACATGGAGTTTAGCATTTCAAAGATTCGATTTTAGAGACTCAGCCTTACATTAGAAAGTATCTGAAGAATTCGTTTTCGAATACTGAAAGGTAAAAATCAACATGCATTAAGAACCTTAATACACTAAATACTTTGATTTTTAAGAAAATATTCTACAAATTAGATCAAAAAGTTATTTTAACATTTATTAGGAACAAGCTACAAGTATGAAAATACAAGAATGTAAAGCTTTATATCAAACATGAAAAATCAGTAAAATGGTGGGTACTATTTTTTCGTAATTCTTTGGATATGATCCACATTTTCCATTTTCAGATTTAAATAAATTGTTAGTATGAGCATCAGTTATTTATATTTTTCATTTGACAGTAATCAGAAAAATTCGCTTCTTTTTTATTTCATACACGAATTTATCAACCAATTTGAAACCGACTGCAAATGCAATTAAATATTACTAAATCAGTTATATCTGATTCTAAATAACAAAGAAGATGGAACCACAATCACTCTATCGAGTTCCTTTTATCAGGAAAATCTAAAGGATGCACAGCACTATGGTAAATGTATAACGTTTGGCTCTCTATTCTGTTCTTGGCGGAATGCAGCTTCCGCTAAATCAAGACTTAGTACTAATACATCGTTAAATATATTGTAGATAAAAAGGTATACATTCAGATATGCGCTGAATCATATCCACGCTAAGCTGTTCAAAAACATATATCAACACTATGATTCTAATGTAATGGCGACAGTAAAGCAGAAAGCATGTGTTTGTTTAAGATTAAGCATTTGAGTTAGATTTTTAAAAAATATCAGAACTGATTTTGAATACTTTAAGGTGAACATCCATCCATCCATCCATCCATCCACCTATCTACATGTATTTACATGTACGAATTAAAATACCATTATGTAAAGACTGACAAAAAAGCAGTAAATATTTGGTTGCCATATTTTCGCTATACTTAGGATATGATACATATTTTCTATTTTCAGATTTTAAGGCAAATGTTAGTATAAACGTCACATATAATATAATTATATCAAGAAGTTGACATGGTTTTCCATGGTTTTTAGGTCACCTGAGTCACTCAGGTGACCTCTTGCATATTGGTCTTACCGGTCTATTGGTCGTCATGCGTCTGTGGTGTGCGTCGTGCGTTAATAATTTTACATTTTTAATTACTTCTTGAAAACTACAATGCCAATGGTTACCAGTGTTAGTGTTAGTGTTAGTGTGAAGTATCTCTAAGGTAAGAATAATCTAAATTGTGAAATTCATGGCTCTACCACCCCCGGGGCACAACAGACGGGGCCAAATAAGTAAAAAAAAAAGGTAATTTAAAAAAAAAAAATTCTCTGCTCCCACACATGTGAGGAAAAAACTGAATGCGTGGTTATGATCCATTAAGCCCTCTAACAAAGTTGTGAAATTCATGACACCTGGGTGAGTAGGCTCTAGGTTAGGGCCAATAAGGCCATATAGTAAAAATGTATTTAATCTTAGAAATTCTTATACTCTACTCCCATATATATTTGCTAAAAAATAAATGCGTGGTTATGATGTCCATGAAGTCTTCTACCTAATTTGTGAAATTCATGTCTCCAGGGACAGGGGTTGAGGCCCTAGGGCGGGGTCAATATAGCAATATAGAGAAATTGTATTAAATCTTCTTCTTTACTCCCAAACATGTGGGGGAAAAAACTGAATGCATGGTTATGATGTCCTCGAACTCCTCTATCTAAATTGTGAAATTCATGGTCCCTGGGTCAGGGGTTCAGGCCGTAAGGGGCAATATGGCCATATAGTGTTAAAACATATATTAATGTTTAAAAATCTTCTTCCCTACTCTCACAGCTCTGTAAGAATAACTAAATTCATAATTGACCAGGAAGTCCTCTACTAAAATTGTAAATTTCATGTCCCCTGGAGTATGGGTTTTGACTCTACGGCGGGGCCAAAATAGATGCATAGTGGTAATGCATATAATGTTTAAAAATATCTTCTCTACTCCAACACACCTGTAAGGGAAACTGAATTCATAATTATGTTAACCAGGAAGTCCTCTACAAAAATTGTGATTTCATGTCCCCCGAGGTAGGGATTCTAACTCTAGGGCGGGGCCAAAATAGTCAAATAGTATTAATGCATTTAATGTTTTAAAAATCCGTCCTTTTTACTTCTGCTGATACTGAAAAAAACTGACTGTATATAAAGAAAGAAAATAAAGCCATCTATCAAAATTGTAAATTTCATGTCTCCCAATGGAGGGATTTGAATCTTGGGCGGGGCCAAAACACTCATATAATGTATAGGTTTTAAATGCATGTTGTGGCCAAAATTGTCATTTAGTGTTTTCTATATATATATATATATATATATATATATATATATATATATATATATATATATATATATATTTTCTTATGCATTTATTCAATCATTTATATATTTAACGAAACAGGAGGTAATGCCTGCGCAGAGGCTTAAGGGCAACATACAATCCGGAACTATATTGATATTGATATGATTAAATTTCCGATTAAACAAACATGAAATCCAGTAAATACCTGATTAGAAGAAACACAAATTGTTCCCAAGTACATGTCTGCCTAAGTAAATCAAAAGAGATCAATTTTATAATTAGCCGCTTAAAAAATACACCAGGGACATTCATGGAAAAGAGTGTAACTTATGGATCAAACATGTCGAGAAAAGAAAATTGTTATTTAAATTCGTAGCCCAAAAACTGCCGCGTTAAGAAAAAATAAATAACATTTTAAAATTCTATTCACTTTATTGTGAGTAATCGACTAAGAAAATTTTAGTCGATAGTCGGTGTGATACTCGAGTACTCGAGTACTCGTTGACATCCCTAATAAATAAGGATTAATTTTTAATTTTTTTCTCCTTTGTCAATCCATTTAGCTCTTGACCTTATTTGTGCTCCTTTTGATTTAATTTCATATAATGTGTCTAATGGATTTTCTAATTCTTTTTCCGTATCATATTAATATTTAAATGATCTTGATGTTCTATTTGCTCTAATTCACTCTGAATAAGTTGTATTTTCCGTTTCATATTTTTGCTTTTTTATAATTCACACATTCAAACGAACATAAATATTTATAAAATAAAACTCAAAACACCAATATATATAACAGCCCTCCTGCGTGAGTGCAACATATTTTTTAATTACATCACATACATGTACAATCAACACTTCGTTTTCTTTCATTCAACATTCTACAATATAAAAAAAAAACATTTTATAACATTGATATCACCAATACAACAAAATGGATGGGTTGGTGGGGTTCTGTTGCACGATAGGCAGAGAATTCTCGAATAACTTCTACTTCCTTAAGCACGTACCCAGGGAACTTTCGATACTCCTGAGTAACTTAAACGACCAATCAGAGATTGGATATAAATTTAACAACAGCATTCGAACGAGTGTTTATTGTATCATTTATAAATATATATATTCGGTAAGTTTATTTTAGAGGCATGTTTTCTATGGGCCATTTGTAGAGTTATATATTCACGTAGATATTTTTGGCAGATATGAGACTCACCTTAATTTCATTTATTGTTTTGAATCCATTTGAATTGAAAATATAACTCACATACTAACAAACCGCTTTTAATTTGGAAAAAGATTGTTTTTCCTTTTTAAGTTATGTTTCTATTAAACCATATATTTTGAAACTGGATTTTTTTCGATCAATGTATTTAAACTCATTAAAAGCGCATATTACTTCTTCATAAAACTTTGGGAAGTACTTGATATTTAGGTCTTGTGTGTTTGTAATTAGTGTTTAATAAATAAGAGACATCTACATTACACCTTTCTATGTCTACGCTTTTTTTAAAGAGTTTATGTCTCATAAAGGAAAGGTGCTATCATCGGCATGTTGTACACATTTTATTTTTTTTCCCATATTTTCCAATTTTAAAGGGTCATGGTCACGATTTTTGTTAAATTCATTTTTTTTTAATTATTATTTACAATATTTTAGGAATGCATTTCTAATGATCAAATGAAATTTGAGTGTCAGTCGATTATAAGCAAGATATAGGGCTCACAATTCTTTGTCATGTAAACAAGGCTCGTGCCCCGTTTTCGTATACATAAATATACCAGTACAAAATCTTTTTTTAAAGCTGATTTGTCTATCTTCTTATTCATTTGAAGCATAAATAAACAGTTCCTAACGTTCAACACATTCGTTTTAAGTCTAAAACTGGAATTTTCACTTCAACATTAAAAATGTAAACAAAAGCTTTGTTTACATAGCACAGAATTGTAAGCTCTGTAACTCGCTAAGAAGTCAACACGTGACACTCAAATTGGGGTTGCCTATTAAAATGCCTTACTGAAGATTGTAAACATTAAAATCGGAAAAAATAATTTTTGACCAAAATTGTGACCATGCCCCTTTAAACCTCGAAGTCAATTTGAGCTCTTTATTTTTTTTTATTTAGGATTTCCATTACAAATAAAAATAATATTGCTGATACGGGACATCCTTGTCTTATTCCTCTGTACATTTTAGATCTTTTGGAAATCCAACCATTATTTTTAATAAAGAAATTTGGATTACATGTAGTATACAAAATTTTTATCCATTCAATAAAGTTTTTCCCAAATTAAAATTGAATTTTTTAGTGATTTTATTGACAATTTCCATTTAACTGAGTCAAACGCTTTTTGGAAGTCAGGAAATAAAAAAAAAATTCCTTCTGTATTTGTATTTTTGCAGTATTCGAAAATATCTAAAACAAGCCTACCATTGTTGCCAATATATCTTCCTTTTATATAACCTAATTGATTTCTACTTATTAACTTATAAATTACTTTTTGTAATCTTTTGGCAAATATAAATGCAATTATTTTATAGTCACAATTAGTGAGACTTATTGGTCTTTAATTTTCTTACTTATCTAACTCTCCCTTTTTATGTATAAGAGAGAGAACTGAGCATTTTTATGTAGAAGTTAAACTCTTCTTCAAAATAAATTTGAAATATAGCTTCATATAAAAGATTTAGGATATTTTTCCAAAACATCTTGTAAAATTCATCAGGTAAACCGTCCATTCCTTATTACTTATTATATAATCATTTTTTATTCCATTTACAGCTTCTGCGCATTCTTGTAATGTTGGGAAGTTTTCACAATAATTTTTATCATTTTCTGACAACACAGATGAGGTATTAATTTGGGTAAGATATGATTTAATTTCATGTATCTGTATATCTTTTGAGGAATAGAGATTTTCATAGAAATTGAATAGCTCATATAATATATCATTAGTCTTTACAAAGGTCGATTGTGCATTACTAACTTTATTGATAACATTTTTCGACTGATGTTTATATTCAAGTCTTAATAAATAATAGGCAAGTCAATTTTACTCAGTTGGCTTAGTCGATTAATCGGAGGCTTTAGTCGAGCGATAGTCGAGTACTCGTTGATTTATTTGAAATTGTGAGTCCTTTTCTTCAAATCAAATAATGGTACAGCCACAGAAATCTTATCTTAAACTAAAAAAACATTTATGGTAATATATATTAAATGTATTTGGTTAAGAATAAATTGAAAAGAATTTTATCTAAATATCCGTTAGAAAATGTCCTGGCTTTTCCTTTTTTGTAACGCTTACACATAATTGAGTTCTATATCATCTTACTAGGCAAATCAAATGTGACCTGTTCCACGGTTAGTCTTTATCCGTGCCTAATCAATAATCAAAGATTAATGATAATAAAAACAAACGCCTTGAGATAAGTATAAATATGATTAAATTTTCGATTAAACAAACATGTAATCCAATAAATACCTGATTAGAAGACACACAAATTGTTCCCAAGTACTTGTCTGCCTAAGTAAATCAAAAGAGATCAATGTTATAATTAATTAATAATTAATTAAACATACACCAGGGACATTCATGGAAAAGAGTGTAACTTATGGATCAAACATGTCGAGAAAAGAAAACTGTTATTTAAAATCGTAGCCCAAAAACTGCCGCGTTAAGAAAAAATAAATAACATTTTAAATTGTATTCACTTTATTGCGAGTAATCGACTAAGAAAATTTTAGTCGATAGTCGGTGTGATACTCGAGTACTCGAGTACTCGTTGACATCCTTAATAAATAAGGATTAATTTTTAATTTTTTTCTCCTTTGTCAATCCATTTAGCTCTTGACCTTATTTGTGCTCCTTTTGATTTAATTTCATATAATGTGTCTAATGGATTTTCTAATTCTTTTTCCGTATCATATTAATATTTAAATGATCTTGATGTTCTATTTGCTCTAATTCACTCTGAATAAGTTGTATTTTCCGTTTCATATTTTTGCTTTTTTATAATTCACACATTCAAACGAACATAAATATTTATAAAATAAAACTCAAAACACCAATATATAGAACAGCCCTCCTGCGTGAGTGCAACATATTTTTTAATTACATCACATACATGTACAATCAACACTTCGTTTTCTTTCATTCAACATTCTACAATATAAAAAAAAAACATTTTATAACATTGATATCACCAATACAACAAAATGGGTGGGTTGGTGGGGTTCTGTTGCACGATAGGCAGAGAATTCTCGAATAACTTCTACTTTCTTAAGCACGTACCCAGGGAACTTTCGATACTCCTGAGTAACTTAAACGACCAATCAGAGATTGGATATAAATTTAACAACAGCATTCGAACGAGTGTTTATTGTATCATTTATAAATATATATATTCGGTAAGTTAATTTTAGAGGCATGTTTTCTATGGGCCATTTGTAGAGTTATATATTCACGTAGATATATTTGGCAGATATGAGACTCACCTTAATTTCATTTATTGTTTTGAATCCATTTGAATTGAAAATATAACTCACATACTCACAAACCGCTTTTAATTTGGAAAAAGATTGTTTTTCCTTTTTAAGTTATGTTTCTATTAAACCATATATTTTGAAACTGGATTTTTTTCGATCAATGTATTTAAACTCATTAAAAGCGCATATTACTTCTTCATAAAACTTTGGGAAGTACTTGATATTTAGGTCTTGTGTGTTTGTAATTAGTGTTTAATAAATAAGAGACATCTACATTACACCTTTCTATGTCTACGCTTTTTTTAAAGAGTTTATGTCTCATAAAGGAAAGGTGCTATCATCGGCATGTTGTACACATTTTATTTTTTTTCCCATATTTTCCAATTTTAAAGGGTCATGGTCACGATTTTTGTTAAATTCATTTTTTTTATGATTATTTACAATAATTTAGGAATGCATTTCTAATGATCAAATGAAATTTGAGTGTCAGTCGATTATAAGCAAGATATAGGGCTCACAATTCTTTGTCATTTAAACAAGGCTCGTGCCCTGTTTTCGTATACATAAATATACCAGTACAAAATCTTTTTTTAAAGCTGATTTGTCTATCTTCTTATTCATTTGAAGCATAAATAAACAGTTCCTAACGTTCAACACATTCGTTTTAAGTCTAAAACTGGAATTTTCACTTCAACATTAAAAATGTAAACAAAAGCTTTGTTCACATAGCACAGAATTGTAAGCTCTGTAACTCGCTAAGAAGTCAACACGTGACATTCAAATTGGGGTTGCCTATTAAAATGCCTTACTGAAGATTGTAAACATTAAAATCGGAAAAAATAATTTTTGACCAAAATTGTGACCATGCCCATTTAAACCTCGAAGTAAATTTGAGCTCTTTATTTTTTTTTATTTAGGATTTCCATTACAAATAAAAATAATATTGCTGATACGGGACATCCTTGTCTTATTCCTCTGTACATTTTAGATCTTTTGGAAATCCAACCATTATTTTTAATAAAGAAATTTAGATTACATGTAGTATACAAAATTTTTATCCATTTAATAAAGTTTTTCCCATATTAAAATTGAATTTTTTAGTGATTTTATTGAAAACTTCCATTTAACTGAGTCAAACGCTTTTTGGAGGTCAGGAAATAAAAAAAAAATTCCTTCTGTATTTGTATTTTTGCAGTATTCGAAAATATCTAAAACAAGCCTACCATTGTTGCCAATATATCTTCCTTTTATATAACCTAATTGATTTCTACTTATTAACTTATAAATTACTTTTTGTAATCTTTTGGCAAATATAAATGCAATTATTTTATAGTCACAATTAGTGAGACTTATTGGTCTTTAATTTTCTTACTTATCTAACTCTCCCTTTTTATGTATAAGAGAGAGAACTGAGCATTTTTATGTAGAAATTAAACTCTTCTTCAAAATAAATTTGAAATATAGCTTCATATAAAAGATTTAGGATATTTTTCCAAAACATCTTGTAAAATTCATCAGGTAAACCGTCCATTCCTTATTACTTATTATATAATTATTTTTTATTCCATTTACAGCTTCTGCGCATTCTTGTAATGTTGGGAAGTTTTCACAATAATTTTTATCATTTTCTGACAACACAGATGAGGTATTAATTTGGGTAAGATATGATTTAATTTCATGTATCTGTATATCTTTTGAGGAATAGAGATTTTCATAGAAATTGCATAGCTCATATAATATATCATTAGTCTTTACAAAGGTCGATTGTGCACTACTAACTTTATTGATAACATTTTTCGACTGATGTTTATATTCAAGTCTTGATAAATAATAGGCAAGTCAATTTTACTCAGTTGGCTTAGTCGATTAATCGGAGGCTTTAGTCGAGCGATAGTCGAGTACTCGTTGATTTATTTGAAATTGTGAGTCCTTTTCTTCAAATCAAATAATGGTACAGCCACAGAAATCTTATCTTAAACTAAAAAAACATTTAAAAACTTATGGTAATATATATTAAATGTATTAAGAATAAATTGAAAAGAATTTTATTAAAATATCCGTTAGAAAATGTCCTGCCTTTTCCTTTTTTGTAACGCTTACACATAATTGAGTTCTATATCATCTTACTAGGCAAATCAAATGTGACCTGTTCCACGGTTAGTCATTATTCGTGCCTAATCAATAATCAAAGATTATTGATAATAAAAACAAACGCTTTGAGATAAATATAAATATGATTAAATTTTCGATTAAACAAACATGTAATCCAATAAATACCTGATTAGAAGAAACTCAAATTGTTCCCAAGTACATGTCTGCCTAAGTAAATCAAAAGAGATCAATGTTATAATTAGCCGCTTAAACATACACCAGAGACATTCATGGAAAAGAGTGTAACTTATGGATCAAACATGTCGAGAAAAGAAAACTGTTTTTTTAAATCCGTAGCCCAAAAACTGCCGCGTTAAGAAAAAATAAATAACATTTTTAAATTGTATTCACTTTATTGCGAGTAATCGACTAAGAAAATTTTAGTCAATAGTCGGTGTGACCGAGCGATATTCGAGTACTCGAGTACTCGTTGACATCCCTAATAAACAAGGATTAATTTTTTTCTCCTTTGTTAGTCCATTTAGCTCTTGACCTTATTTGTGCTCCTTTTGATTTAATTTCATATAATGTGTCTAATGGATTTTCTAATTCTTTTTCCGTATCATATTAATATTTAAATGTTATTGATGTTCTATTTGCTCTAATTCATTCTCAATAAGTTGTACTTTCCATCTCATATTTTTGCTTTTTCATGTTCTAATTCACCCGTTCGAACATACAATACTTATAAACTGAAACTTAAAAATACTTATATATAGGAACAGCTCGTCAGCGTGAGTGCAACATATTTTTTAATTACATCTTATACATGTTTGTTTTTTAAATTCCCACTTAGTTTTTGGATTCATTTCAAACTCAATATCATCTGGTAAATTCAATAAAAGATCGTTAATCATTTTACAATATTGTATATCAAAAAGGACAGACGCATTCAGCTTCCAATATCCATTCCCTCTGATATTAGAGGAAATTTTGCATTTAAAAATTAAGGCAATGTGGTTGCTCATCCTTACATTTGAGACGGATGGTGGCCTAGTAAATAACCATTTTCCGCTTTATGTTGCGTTAAAAAAACATAGTCTATTCTGCTTCTTGCAGTGTTGCTACCATCACACCAAATGAAACCGGTTTTTTTTCTGGTTTAATTTTTGCCCATACATCATGTTTTTGTAAATTTTTAAAATACATGTATCTAAACGTCTATTTTTATCTTTTAACAGAGAACAATTGAAATCTCCTACAAGTATTACGTATTAGTTATTAATAGAATACTTTGAAATACACTTTGAAACCTTTTTTAAAAATCAACTCGATCGTTTTCAGAATTTGGTGCATATATATTGACAAGTGTAATAATTTTACTATCATGCTCTATATTCAACAGTATAATTCTACCATCGGCAGATCTATGCTGGTCTAATAATGTAAAATGAAATTTACTACTTATCAGAATCGAAACACCTTTACTGTGCGAAGAAGTGGAAAAACTATGAAAAGATGTACCCCTTCACCCTGAATTAAATATGTATTCTTTTTCAGATATAAAATTTGTCTCTTGTAAAAATACGATATCACAATTCATGAACCCAAATGTATAAAATTAATATTTTTATAATCTGTCCACGACAGTTCAAAGAAAACAAATTAACAGAAGTCGTTATGTCCGGTTTATAGAAATAGTAGAGACAGATTAACACGTGTACTTATCAATACCCTGTTGTCTGGTTTTCACCGCTCTGGACATGGAGACGGATCGAGGTTTCGTTCGTCGTTTGTCCGCAAGACGCGGCAACAGCTTGCCGAACTTGTTCTGACCAGGCCATGCATCCGGAGCGAAATGAGCGGTTTTTTCGGAGTCCGAGTCGGTGCCCCAGTAGAAATTGTATACGGAATGGGCAAAGATGGTGTTGGGCCTGGAGGAAGCTAAGAGATCATTCATTTCCTTTAGCTGATCTTTGCATATAAAATTTTCTCCAGCTTTTAATCAGCTTCATCCCTTCAGTTTAGGGGTGTTAGTAACGGTGTTGCCGATTACTGTGAAATCATCATTGTTCGTGGGGGACCAATGTTTGTGGCTTTCGTTGGTATCCCTTGCCCACGAATTTACATCCCCACGAACGTACATACAAACATTTTGATTATATTAATGTACGAAATAGAACTTGCTACCAATGAAATTACGTCCCCACGAACCAGGAAATTTTGGCTAACCACGAACATTAACCCCACAAACAAAAATGATTCCACAGTAGCTTGCACTTCAAAACTGACTTAGTATCTCGAATTGTGTCTGCAGTCACAAGGTTACCTGTACGGATAACTTTGGTTAGCTTGTAGGCCTGCTGAGCAGATTTGAAGTTTTCTCCAAATAATTTAAGATCGCATGGATAGAAATTTGATAGCACACGTTTTCCGCCTACGGTCACATCAGTTTTTGGATCTGCAACAGATTTTGCGCACACGCTTGAGCCAGGTTCGTGTTTAGGTTTTTTTTGCAGGCTGCGCAGTGTTGCTCATTTTGACGATTACGGGTGAAGTGATAATTCTTCCAGCATTTTTACAGATGACGGTAGACTTTTCAGAATTTTGTCTGCGATGCAGGATTTTGCACTTCAGCCCAGCGCAGTAACTAAAGCGTGGTTGAGGTTTTGATGTAAGCAGCTCGATATATATATATATATATAAAACGATTGCCATTCAAAACGTTTGTCATTTTATTGTTTGCAGGGTTTCTGATTTTTTCATATTTGAGCTCACTTTTTGGATGTGCTCCTAACTTTGACAGCATTAAAGGACGGCAGAGTCATCAACTGAGAACGGAACCCCACATATCGTAACTTTATGCGATTCATCAGTGGGATGTTCTAGGCAAGCGGAATAGGGGTTCGAGTCGTATACTGAGATATGGTGGTTTTTAAAGTCAAAGCGCTCACATTAGCCAGAAATTCTACTCTGTTTATCGGTAAAATAAACTCGCCATATATTTTGATCGAGCTGGGCGCATTTTATAGTATCTGCCAAAATACAATGACCGACCCCCCCCCCCCCCCCCCCAAAAAAAAGAATGAAGCTGTCTTTCAAAGTTAAGATATTTTGAAAATATTTGAAAAGAGTTCAGGGAGGAGAGTTGTAACAGTTAATGGAGTTATCTTCCCTTGCTTCTTTATAATGGAGTTATCTTCCTTTGCTTGTTCATATTTAATAATTAATCATGGAATGACATGTGGTAATAACGAACAGTGTTCAAATTCAAAAGACCAAAGGAGAATTACAAAACAGGAGCAGAGCAAACACGGACCTCTTAAATAAATAGAAGTAGGATCAGGTGCCATGGAGGGGTGAGCATCCTCTGCTGACCGGTCACATCCGCCGTGTGCTCTTTGTCGTAATCGGGAAAATCGGAAAAGTCCGTAGACAATTAGGTGATTAATTATGGTTTAACAAATAGCATGAAAAACGTCAGTCAGCATGCGACCCATTGGAAGATTGTATTTGCTGACAAGGTCGTTGTATCGACAATAGAACTTACGAAAAGATAGGTAATTAGGTAATAGGTAATGTAATTAAGAAGTTGTATGATCATAAGAGTTATGCAAGTATTTTTATCATTTGAAACAAAAACAGTTTTTGAACTTTCTAAATAAACAAATATACTTGTTAATAATAAAGTAATAATCGGCAAACCAAAATCACGGATAAGCAGTACATGTAAAAAAAATGATTTTGGTAAAATCCCAGATGGCGATTAGATGCCATTGAAGGTTGAATATTCAAAAGCTGGAACAGGAGAAGTGAATAACACATTATAGCTTTGAAAGATGTATTTTTTTTTGTTTAAATGCCCACATGGATAGTTTCTGTCTGTCCCTGGGGATGGGGGGAGGGTTGTTTTAAATAAAACATGTATAATATACCCACCTTGGTTTAGTTTATCTATGAAAACATAAACACATAAAGGCTATCTTGAAAGTTAACAAATATGGGAAAATCATTTTCTATCAGAGTCTTGCACATTTCCAATATCAGGTCTCTATCAGCACTCTATTATGATCTTTAAGTTTTTCGCTAAAATAATAGATTGCATAGTTCTTTTTGAAAGATTTCAGGCAGGGAGGTGGTCGTCATTACAATACGTATTATATTTTATCTACTCCAAAATGAAACTTAATTAAATGCATATATGAGACTCTTCGACAAGTTTGTTTATGGGTAATGGTACTCATGTGGCCGATAAGGCCTAAATTGGCCTCTTGTTATAAATCCTAAATGCTTTTGTAAGTTTTTAGTAAACGGTAACCTGATAAAATCACTTCCGTTTTATTTTCATGCATGAATTCATCAAGCAATAAAATTGCTAATTCAGTGATATCTGTTTCCAATACCGAAGATGAATTGAACATCAGACACTCTATTGAGTTTCATTTTATTCAAGTAAATCTAATGCACTATTCCACAGAATACCATCCCATTGTGTTTAAATTTTTAACATCAATGGGGACAAAAGTGATGTCATAAAGCTGGATCAATTTTTTAGTTATATGTCCGTTTCAACATTTTTAGACAACTACATATATGTACAAAACAGATGCCAGGAGTATATCTCAATGACCTACTTAAAGTTGTTTAAGGGTTTACGAGAATAAAATTACTCACAAAAAAGTGTTTAAAAATGGTTGAAATCGGAGTGATAAATACTCATTACAAGGAAAATTAACTCTGGTAGATATCTTAATATTTTTATTATATGTTGTAATATGTTGTAATAACTACACAACGGTATATATTCAGTTGTAATGTTCAATGTTTAAGTAATACATATTAGTTGATTATGGTCGTTACACGTATAAATGGATTATATTTCATTTCATGTTCGGGCTACGTTATTTTGACAAGTTTTAGATATTTTTTGGTAAAAGAAATAAATCTAAGTCGCAGTTAGAGAAAAAGAAACTTGGCCTGTGTTAAGGCACTTTACTCACTAATGCCATTCACTTGAAGGAGGAATTAAAGATAAAAAAAAAAACCAAACCTGTTTCTGACAAAAACAATCATGAAAACATCAAAATTGTATGTTTGGTTGGTTTTCATCCCAGCCGTATTTTTTTTCCTTTTGGCGTTCTTTGGCATAATCTGATTTTTAGGGTTTTTATCTTTCTTTCAGTTTTTGGTTATAAACATGACTAGTAAATGTTATGAACTTGAGTGATCTTGTATAGGTATTTTGTTGTTACAAAAATCAAATCTACTTTTCATTAATATTGTTGATTTTATGATATGAATTTTACGGGGAAAACTTGTACATCTCGAATAAAATAACAAAAAAAGCTGATACATTTGAAACAATTCTATGAGGGGGGTAGGGGGGGGGGGAGGGTGACTTGTACATTTCGAATACAATATCAAAAAAGGCTGATACATTGTTACGATGTCGTTTAGCTGTTATTTCAAATACATCAAACCCACTATCTAATCTATTGACAAATCAAATCATGCTGTTCCAGGCTGTTTATTGAAGACTTGAAGTGGGTGTTTCGTGCGAAATTGAATGATACTAATTTACTGTACAAATTGAGGGGGTTCGAACGGAGAACTTTGTTTTTGCCTCTTTGCATGAGCAGGATTACTAAACCAAACATGTTTGACCTTTATATTTTATACAGAAAAAAACAACACTTAAGAAGGCCCGACGATCGTTGCAATTTTTACACTGTATTGATCTCCTTTAGAAAAAAGAGCCCAATAATAAAAAATATATAGAAAATCATTCAAATTTAAAAGCTGAAATATATAGATGTTTTCTCTGCCTAATAATAGTATATAGCCAGATAGACAAACCATATCGTCGACCATCGATCCCTTTTCAATTAAAGCGTTACAGTATACCACCGATATTAAGGATTGATAAGAATAAATCAGCGCGGCTTTCCTATCTTGTTACGCCATCTGTCTGTCATTTATCGTTCTTAAAGTCACGTAGCTTTGCAAACATTCAAAATTCAGAGAATTTTTTTTTCACTTTACTTATATTTGTATTCAAGCTTAGTAAGTAGTTGCAATTATTACTAATGCTTTTCTGTCTTGCGTATGTCTGAAGTATCATAAACCAATTTGTATTCATTCACGACGATTTAATTTCGCGATTTTACAGGAGATTAACTGTTTAAGGACACTCTTTTTATTGCGATCAAGATGTAGATTCTTTGGAAAATAAAATACCAGAGACCTTTAAAGACCGAAAAAAAATTCTCGCACACAAATAATTGTGGTTAACAGTATTTAGTAGCATATCAAGAAAACAAAACACGATAATATGATATAAGCTGAGCACATATAATTAATTTTATGTGCTAAATAAAGAAATATAGAGAATGACTCTTATTGTTACGTTTTACTGGAAGTCTCAAGAAACTCGAATACATCCAAACGAAATCATTTATTATGAATCTGATGGGTACACAATTTGTCCATCACATCTACCTAAAAAAAAAATTAAGTATGGCGCTTTATGCCATAAACTGTCATTTTAGTAAAGAAAAACTCTAACTATTTCAGCTTTAAAATTTGGATCTGTTTTTTTTATCCTTATATAGACCCCTGCTTTGAAAAGAGATTAATACACAAATGGTCACGACAATCCAACTCTCTTAAACCAACCACAGAACTCAAAATCAGGCGAGTTCGAAACTGGATGCTTGATGCTGACCACTTCATGCTAAACAGGAACTTATAAACCTGGACCAAACATCTATACGTATATCCATCCATATCAAAATATTTTCTTTATTGTCATACGACTTGATCGAATCCAGAACTAGCTTCAAATTTTTACAAGGACAGAATCAGTTTAGTCACCCACAGGCCATTTGAACCCGGACCAGTATGCAATGTTTGTTGTTTATCTTCATGACGGAACAATGCATGTACGTAGGTAAACGTTTACATCTTACCAATAATAGTGCAGTTTTTATTGCTGTATTAGGGGTTATTTGTATGCAGTTTTTCAAATTGTTAAAAATCAATGGTTGAAATGTAAAACGCATTAGGCACGGAATTGAACTGTTCACACGTTTCAAGTTTTTATTGAAATCAAAAGTTCAGTGAATTGAAAACAAATTATTCGAGAGTGATAAAAGCCAAATAAATCCACGCAATAGTACATTTTGTCGATCTCGTTTCAAGGGAAATCTCACTCCCAAAATAGTTTTTAAGACCCTATAGCTCTATAATCCTATAGGGATGAAAAAAAAATTAATTCTATTGTTTTTACGTTTGGGGAGCATACATTTGGGAAAAGAAAATGTTTTGCAATTATGGGGTTTTCATTTAATTTGACATGTCGTTTATAAATGTAAAACAAAAGAGTGAGGGTGTTCAGAACCATGAAGCAAAGTTTTGGGTCTTTTAGAAATTAAATCAGTAAAGGTTCACACTTGTTGAACATATCACGTTATGTAATCCTTTACACTGATTGAATGTCTAAAGGCGCCTGCTGGTCTTGAATAGATCTCTCTCTCGGTACCCTTTGCACAATTTTTCAACATTTTCATCCGGGAACTTTTCATGTCGTTAGCAATGCAAAATCCCAGTAGACTTTACATTTTTGTCTTTGAATTAATACCTAAAGCGATAAACGGGGTGTTTCAAGAAAAAAAAAAACTAGACTATTTTCGTTTTAGTGAATGAATAAAGCTTAGGCACAAAGGTATTGATGACTATTGAAATATTTGGCAAAAAGTGGTGGAAGCAGAAACGTGAGACAGAGTATAGTTTAAGTCTTCTATGCAGGAAAAAAAACGTTATGATGAATATTTTTTTCATAAATGTCTGACAAACAACAAATATGATTATTGCATATTTTCAATCTTTGTTGTTTTTAAAAGTTTCTACAAGATTTTTTTGTTCTTATTTTGACACGACATTATACTTCCTCAAATCTCAATCAAATCAAGGAACTAAGATCAAATCAAATCACTAAGTTGGTTATTTAATTCCTCTACTGTTGGTTCCACAACATGCCTTTTCCTCCGTATACGAGGGTTGTCCAAAAAGTTTGTGGACACATATATTTTTTTTTCAAAATAACGGCGCCATTTTCAGGAAAGTATTATAATATTTAATATAGAGTATAATAATGTACATTTTTATACTGGAGTTATCATTATATACAGGATGCCTATACAGGCCGCACAGCCCAGTCCGACGTTGAGTTATAACGACGTTTTTACATCAAAATTTTAGTTTTATTTAATAAAAAAAAACATTCAAAACCTCTTTAGTTTGATTTGAAATTTTATGACAATTGAAACATTTTTATAAACAATATGTATATATAAACCTATTTAAAATTATAAAAACGTAATTGTCTACGAACTTTTTGGACAACCCTCGTGTAAACCTTTAAGACTATCAGTAGGACAAGTAGGACTATTGCTGAATCATGTGTACTTTGAAAATTGCTTTTAACGATTCTGGTCAAATTTTATTTTTCTATTTTTATTGGTTATAATGCTTTAAAAATGCATTTCTAATGATCAACAAAAAATTGAGTGTCAGTCGTAGAGTAATAAGCAAGGTACAGGGCTCTTAATTATTTGTCATGTAAACAAGACCCGTGCCCTGTTTTTTTTTTTTGTTTTTTTTTTTTTTTTTTACATTGGTTCAATATACCGGTAAAAAAAAATTCAAGTTGATTCTCTCTGATCTAATTCGTTTGAAGCATGAATAAATAGTTCCTAGCGTTTATCACATTCATTTTCGGTCTCAACCTGGAATTTTCACCTCAACATTCAAAACGTAAACAAAAACATGACATAGCTTTGTTTACATGACAAAGAATTGTGTGCTATGTATCTCCCTTATAACACGGCAACTGACACTCAAATTGTAGTTTACTATTATAAATGCCTTACTGAAGCGTTTAACACTATAAAACGGATAAATATTTTTTGACCAAAATCGTGACCATGTCCCTTTAAACCACACACCTAACTGATCCATGTACCCGTGATTTACCAAAGTTACCGGATAGTAAAGGCAGTGCCATAGTGGCTTGTTCTGCATCCGTTAAATAAACAGTTTCAAAAACAAATTCAAACAATATGGTATGGTAAACTATAGCTGTAAAAGAGTCCATTTTACCTTGATATCGTTTGTTATTGATGCACATCAACTGTCAGGTTAGAGATTTACCTTGTTTATTAAAACAAAAAAGGAAACTTAATAATTCACGTACGAAATGTCTTTCTATCTATTAGGAATGTAAATGTTCCTTCCAATTCCCACCAAAACTGATTATATATACATGTATCATGGATTACAACAAAACTGGTTTTGATAGTAAAATTTTTAAAAACCAAATAAATATATGTATTTGCCTTTTTCTAATTTAAAATGAGAACTCAATACATGTCGATGCAACAAAATCTATCTCTTGCTAGGAGTTTTACAACTCTAGAACTATATCTAGCACATTAACAGATATAACCGCCAGCTTACTTAATTCCATAGGCATATTAACTCTTTCAATCAAGTTGCTTAGGTCGTCTAATTCAGGGTCGCACCAAAAAAAAAAATAAAAACAGAATTCCCTAGAGAGTTATTTCAAAGTCCTATTAGAAGTTGTTTTGGGTCAACTAATTAAATGTCGCACAATAAATTTCTCCAAAGAAATAAAAGTCGTTCTATAAGATCTGTTACGTCATCTTAGTTAGTGTCGCACAAAAAATAAAAAAGATAATTCCTTTGAGATATTAAAGTCTTTTATAAGGCCTTATAGGTACATTGTAATCTACTTTAGTGTCACATAATCAAAAAAAAAAAAAAGAAAAAGAAGAAGAAGAATCTCGTTATTTATAAACGAATTAGTTGTAACTCTTTAACATTGACTACGCGATCCACCAAATTAACACAAAGCTTATGTCTCTCTGGGTTCATTGTCTGTAGTTAACAGAATTACTTCTGAAAATAAGAAGTTAGGTCGAACAGGTCGAACAATGAGGCATCTGTTGTGGACGGTCAAGAGTCATTAAACATGTGTCCCCTGGAAGCTTTACGACCCTTTTGCGCCATTTTGGATCAATCGGGGCGGAAGTACGTAATGACTGAATTGTGGGGGAACTTAGATGCCAGATTTTTGTCCGTTTTTAGTATGGTTAGGGGCAATGAAAATCTTATTGCGTTAACGTTTAGATGAAATGATCAAACTTTCGTGATTTTTATGGTCATTGAAAAAATGAATCTTATAAAGTATTCTCTTCTTCAATACTTTGGTTAGATAATATAATAACAATTTGCCGGATAATGATGGCAGTTTCAAGGTAGCATGTTAGCAATTACCAAAGCTAGTTATTTACTCCCATAGAAAGTCCAGTAGGAAAAATCATTTATCCAATATAACAAAGGGGTTTTTTTTTCATAAAGATAAATATCTCGCCAGACAAGCGAGGTTCGCCATGTGCAAAGTCCTCTATAAACTCTTTGAGATGTCCTTCCTTATTACGTCATTTGATATCATTTATGAAGAAATACTGTGGAATCATTTTTATTCGTGGAGGTCAATGTTCGTAGGTAGTCAAAATTTCCCTGGTTTGTGCGGGACGTAATTTTGTTGGTAGTGTAATCGGGATAATTTTGATAAATATTAAATAAATTCTTGTGTATACATCCGTTGGAATGTAAATTCGTGGGCAAGGATTACCCACGAAATCCAGGAACATTGGACCCCCACCAACAATGATGATTCCACAGTATATAAAACTGTTAAAAATACCATGAATTATATAAAGCTATCATTAATAATTAATAATGATTAATTACAGTAACTCTAAAATATGTTTCCAGAGTGGATTTATTTTAGTGAAGTAAAACTTTATGGCGTTGATCAAAGCATATTGCCATTTTTTAGGAAGCATATGCAAAAACGCTTGAATATTAAAACTGTTGTATAACAAAAATTCTTGGAATTTGAGACATAGTTTCAGAGATAAAAAAAACATTAAGGTTTTAACATTGTTTAAGTCTTATATAGAAATTTATTGAATGCAGCAATAAACGTCAAAATAAAGAAAAAGAATACACAAGAAACATTCCTCTTCTTTTTCGTTTTTGCTGATAATTAAAGCAACGATTTCGTAAGCATAAAGGTTTAAGTCACACGGTGATAAACGACTTTGAGGTATAAGAAAATGAAAACTAATCAATGTATGGTTACATGTTCTAACATGTATAGCAAAAAAAAAGAGGAAAATATGACAATAATATCGCTATATAGACAAATTAATCAGATCGTCAGCAATTAGTTTTTATTATCTGGTGAATAAGAAGTAAAGTTATAACTTACAAATCAAATATTTATTTGCATTTCCAATATTTCTAGTCCACTTTATAATTTTTTTCCCGGAGAATTTTGAAACTAAAAATATTAAGACCAACAGTTTTTCATACATTGAAAAAGCGCTGAATTTGATTGTCTTGAATATCTATATAGCAGTGATCTTGAAAATGCAAAAAGAACAAAAAACCCAGCACTTTTAAATTGACTTTTCATTTCATACATGATTTGAGGTGACAATATACTTACATTTTACTATAATATCGTCTTATACGAGACTATATTCCCTAGATATTTTAATTTATTTGGCAATTACTTAAATATCTTTTCTTAAAATTTTACTTACAAAGGTAACGGTTATTTTACAATATGGAATAGTCAGTGTAATCGTAGCTTTTAAAAAGTAATGAACAAATGTTTATATAAACGTTCGTGGGGATGTAAATTCGTGGGTCAGGGTTACCCACGAAAGGCCACGAACATTGGTCCCCCACGAACAATGACGATTCCACAGTAAATCGGCAGATTCAGCAATTGTTTATTATAAAACTCATAAAATCAAACAAAAATTTTGATAATATGCCATATGCAAGATGTTTCACAAGTAAAATTTATGCATTTCCTGTTTGACCTTTCAGATCACGTGGATCATATCAAGAATCTGATTGGCGTAGACCACGTGGGAATAGGAGGTGACTATGATGGAATCCCTACGTAAGTCACTTTTTGTGAAATATACACCTGCTGAATATTGAATGGATTGAAAAAAAAATGTCATACATGTAGAATATCAATTTCTATATAATGAAGAAATAAATTATAGCACAGTTTAAAAGTTCACAAGCTAGAATAGGGATTCTATGAATAGAATGGTCACGTGATCAAGTCCTATGCAGCCTCGAATGAAAGGTATTCCGAATTTTATCAGGCACGTGCACCATCCAGACTTTAATTTATTTGTCTTAACTTTTTAACAGTGCTATTTACCTTTTCTATTTAACATTTGAGAAAGCGGATCATTGAAAGCTATGGATTTTTTTTATGCTTTTATGATCACAGACTATCCAACAAAGCATTAGACAAACCATATGTTCGTTTGTTGATCTCTGTGACGTCATAAATATGATATCTTGGTCCCTGGGAAAAAATTATACAGAAATTAAAGTTTATTGTTGCTTTCAATTAAGCTCATGTCCGGAGAGGTATTTCCGAATGTAAATATTGAATATTCCAAAATAAGGCTGATTGTGTTGCAAGATTGGTAACGATCCTCTCGAAATTCGGAATTATTTCCGAAATCATACGAGCAATGGTGTCAATCAAACTCTTGACAACAAATTCTGTAATACGGGTACTTTATCTCCAATCGTTCCATCTCAAATTTTACAGGACACCCGTGGGTCTGGAGGACGTGTCTAAATACCCAAACCTGTTTGCCGAACTTTCCAGGAGGCACTGGTCTACTGAAGATCTTGAAAAGCTGGCGGGCAGGAATCTCATCAGAGTTTTCAAAATGGCCGAAAAGGTAAAAAGAAAAAGGTTCCTGGGGGTTTACAAAATGGCTTGAAAGGTCGGAACTCTCATCTGATAATTCATTTCTTTTTGAAAGTCTGAAAAAGTGAGAAAAATTGTCAAGAGTTTTCAATATGGCCAGATAGGTGAGAAATCTAATAATAGTTTTCAAAACATATTGTAGCTGAAAAAGTGAGAAATCTTGAAAAATTTCAAATATAGCTGTAATGGTGAGAAATCTTGAAATAGTTTCAAAATGGCTGAATAGGTGAAAAATGAGAGATTTCAAAATTGTTAAATAGGTGACATTTCTAATCTTTTTGTAAATCCAATGGTTAAATACGCACAAAAATGTGAGAAATCCTATAAGAGTTAAAAGTGATTTTTTTTAAAAAATGTGAGAAATCAGATTTTTCCGACATGGCTAAAAACAAGTGACAAATCTAATTTTTTAGATTTAAAAATGGCTGAAAAAAGTAAGAGGACACTATTCAAATAATTATTCCAACATATCCAATGACAAAACGTTACCCAGGTCAATATCTTATTTTGAATTTTAGCCACACTAATTTGATCTGTGTGTGTTTAAATACGTCAACATCCGAACACATTTACAATCATTTTAAGGTGGTATGGTACACCTCCATATTGTGACGTACTTCCTATTGAAATAAACAATAAAATCCAGTGTCATTTTATATTGTTTGTCTGTCTTTGAATTGTTACCTGACAGCGTAGTTCAGTGGGTAAGAGCGTTCATTACCAAACAGTAAGTCATGAGTTCGAATCCTGCTGGGGCTTTTAATTATTTTTTCCTTTCCAAAAAATTTAAAACGCATTGTTTGGTCATATATTGTAAAATTTGAAAATTCAAAACCGGTGAAAGTATTTTTATCATAAAGTACTTTTATTCACATTAATATCGACAGGTGTCCCATACCACCTTAAAGCTAAAAACTTATCTCTTATCGTTATTCTTATTTTGTAAGCACCATCTATTTGCATTACTAAAATTCAGCAAATGTACATGTACCATAGAAAATCAGCATTAATTTAAGAGGGAGGACTGGGTGGTCGTGGACATTTTTAGAGTGTATTGATCTCCTTTAAAAGGAGAGCTCTATATAAAGATATAGGAAGATACCAAAAATGTAAAGCTTAAATATATGAAATTTTTCTTTACTAAATGATAGTTAATTGTTTAAAAAATAATATCTAAAATTACATTGTAAAGGAATTTGCTGAAAATTATATAAATATAAGTAATAAGGAATCATTCTTTGAATATTATGAGGTGATAATTTCACTCGGGGCGCGATCAAATCTATCATTTACAAGGTCTCCATGTTAACAGAAACACACCAATGATTATCAATTTGCCTGAAATTGCTTAATGATTAAATCATAAAAGCCATATAGAAATTGATTTCAAATAAGACAAAAATATGATTTGATAAGAGCATTACTTCTTTATCAGGAAATCCACCACGAGCTCGCTTTGATCTAACACAGTTACTCGATTATACAAAAAAACCTGTCTGGAAAAGAATAAAATATTAACGATAATTTGGCATAAGCTGTCATTATAACTGCGCACTTGATATATTATTTAGTTTATATCGAACAAACATTGTGGTACCGATAACAGATTATGGATAGCAAAATAATGCGCCGTCATCTAGTGTTCGCTAAAGAGAAAAAAATGAAAAAAAAATTAACCTAAGACATTTTTAGGTGTTTTTCATCCCGAGATTTTACATGTTCTCGTCTGATTTTGCTTACATTCATTTATTTGTTTCCAACATCATTTGACATCAATACATTTAGAAATGTGAAAAACATGTACTAGTAATTTATTAAAAGATAGGCTTTAATCAAATTTTGTTTTGTATATTTTTGCGTTGGGTGAAAATCAAGTGAGGTGAAATTACGGCAATGTGCCGTGAGTTAACTCTGCCTGATAGATATTCCATGATGTCATTTCAATAGTGATTCGCCTTATTGGCTAGATGTGTTGGATGTTTGATGAAAGAAGAGTTTAAATTAGCTACATATCTAGTTGTTTGTCTTCAGAAATGGAATCTTAGATCTCTTGAAAGCAACCTTTCTTCCTATTCAGCTTAAACAAGCACTTTTAACGACCTCGACAATATCTCCCCTGAAATACTGTGGAATCATAAGAATTCGTGGTGGCTCAATTTTCGTGGTATTCGTGGGTAGCCCGCACCCACGAATTTACATGCTTGACGAAAACTAAGTATAAAAGATTTAGTTTTCTTGCTGAAACTGAAAACCGACGCATCCACGATAATCATGATGACGTCATAAAACAGTTCACACAGAAATGAACGTTTTAGCTATCGTATAGGTTCATATAAGGAAGCATATTTTGCAAATGTAAAAATTTTAATATCATATATTTATTAACGGAATATGCTTAAAAGCTTTATCGTGAAACTTTATCTTTCATACGTGCATTTTTATTTCCTATATTCCAGAATCAAACGTTTTAAAAACACGTGTTGGTGACATCGGCTAAATCGTTACATAAATATGGCGGTATATAAAGAATTTTTTTTTCTTTTGCATTCGTTTTTACAATCTTTTACATGTAATCATCTATATATTATAATGTATTATACTATAGGTTTGTTTGACGAAACATCACTTACGCGATAGCTACTGTCTCTAAAATGAATTAAACCAAAATCAACCTACATGTATACTATTCCTAAACTTATTTGAAACTTCTACAGGAAACCGTATAAGAAGCATATATTACTCTAAACCAACTTTTATGTTTGCGATCATCGCGAAAGCCGAGTCGTCGTGAAAAATTCTCTGCGCGATCCAGACCTTGTCGTATGATTGTTATAACAACATGGATGTGGATAAGACTTGGTCGCAAAAATTAGTCATTGCGATCCAGTTCATCTCAGGTACATTTGTAAATCGTTGCGAATAAAAGGTCACTTTTAGATTCAACCTCACCCCTCACTTACAAGTGTATGTAATGGTTAAGTTCGCGTTCCCTCCTATATGCTGTGTGGTGTTTTTGTGAGGATGTTATAAAGATGGCCCCCGTTCTTATAGACCTACATGCACGTCTGTTTTCTAGGTGCGTGATCGTCTGTCGTATTTACCGCCATATGAAGACATCTTACCAGTGGCAGAGCGGAGAGGAAATTGCTCAACACTCATTGAATAGAAAAGCAATGATACATGTATATAAAAACAACAGCAAACAGTTAACCCAGAACAACAAAGAAAGATGTTAGAGAAAATCACCATCGACAGAGCTCAATGGCGTCAGGCGATTCGTGAATAATTTGTATCTTGTTACTCTTAAATTATTACCTCGGGATCGTCCTTTGAGATTTTATTGAAGGTTTCTAAGATATCAATAAATCGGGTTAGGTATGTAAATCGTAGTAATATTCGTAATGAAAAATGGAGACAAGGCTACTACTCGGGGTTATTTCGGAGACTTTTGGCAGACGACTTGCTCGTTTATTTTGCTACCGAAATTTTATAGGTTTATTTCAACGTTTTACGTGTTACATTGTATTTATCATATCCAGTATCTTTGTAAAACAATTTGTTGTTATAATTTGTTATCAAAATATATTCGGACTATATTTCTTTACCCATTTGACAAAGCGAGTTGTATGAAAACAATTCTTCATGATAAATCATTGCTGTGTATATTTTTATTTTACTGAAGAGAATATATACGTAGAAGGAAATTATTGCAAGTCCGGATTTTCAATTTTATAGCGTATTATTGTTCAGCATTCTGTAAATATTATATTTACTGTACAAATGTAGAATGATATATATATAAAGGGACTTTTTTTTTCTAGATTCACACATGTACTAGCTATGTATTATAATTTTGTGTATTAAAGTCTCGTTTTCAAATAAAGCATTTTAGCCAGATATTACAGGTTTTTGTGATCGGCTTCAGTTGTGTCCATATGAGGCATCCATCAAATTTAATCATTTGTGCACGCATTGCGCCTTGCACTTCTTTATTTACTATGCAGTGACAGCTTCATGTAAATATTTATTTATACGTTAATTACTAAAAAAAAAAAGGATTCTAATGTGCTTGCCTTGATAGTAAAACATCTACACACTTACATGATGATAAAAATCATGTTTTCTTTACATGTGTAAGAATATTAACCGGAAGTACATTTCGCCTACTAAGAGAAAAGTTTATTCATGCTATTTCGGAAATCAACAATACGGTGGAATAAATACTATTTATCATGTTTATTGCATGTACCGTAATGCTTACGCATTACATTTAGAGAGCTGTCCAATTATGTATTACATGCCGATTTTTCCTTTAAGAGGAATACTTGTTTATCATGTTTTGGTGATGGTAAGGGATGGTTAGGTATGTTGGGGTCCATTATCATCCCCACACTGAAGTGGTCTCTGAAAAAAAAATTTGCATACTAAGTAAACTTTGTTTAAAAGTATTTTCAAGATATCAAAAAAAACAAAAATACCAGATCACAATAAAAATGAAATGAGAGCCATACTTTGCCGTTATTTGGCGGTTGTCGCAAAGAAATTAATCTGTATTGGGAAAAATTAACGTTTCCTCCTCGTGACTTCGCTGTAAAACGAGAATGGTGATTGACATTTTATTAAATCTTGTCACAGCAATCACACATAAATATAAATTAAGGTTTTCTTCAGACAATGTATCCATTTTCTGCTATTTACCGTGATGGAAATGGAATACTAACTAAAGAGAAAATAGAACACATACAGTGATACGCAAATGCATCTATGATGTTTTTGATATAAACTTAAGTTATGTAATTTGTCTTACATAGTAGTATATAGTAGTTCCTACTGCATGGACACTTACTACATGTACATACATTTAAGGAAGAAAGAAATAGATAAAGGTTTATATAGATTATTAACAGTCTTTAGTTTTAAAAAATTGTATTCGATGAAATCGTGTTATAAAATAACAGTTTTTATTACTTAGTACCAATATTTGTCAAATTCAATTGGGATCATGCAGTTTGTAAATCAAATGATTAATGTACCTTTATAAAATCAAACTTTATTATCTTCATTTTCACATTTTTATTTTGATAATTCTGCATTTGGTAAAATCATTAAACATTTTTCAGTTGTAATTTTCGTAGAATTAAGAATTTTATTTACAACATATTTATTAGAAATTGTTTCGTCATACGCTAATAAATTCCTACAGGATGACCGATCCGTCTAACATTAGTGTCAATCATGTCGGGAAAATAACACAGATTATACCAAAAAATGTTGCAGTTTTTTGTGATAGATACATGTACATTCTCAGTGATTCAGTGGCCAGACTGTGGGATTCTTGGTCAACCACAAGGCATTATTTATCAGTAAGCGGAAGACGATAAGAAGCCAGCCAAATCCCTGAAGCGCCATCTCGTATCTACTTGAGCACGCGCCATTACAGATCTACTTGAGCACGCATTGTGAGCCCCTGTAGACCCGTTATGGATCTCTTTGTATCACAGGAATTAGATTATGATTCTATACACACTTGTTTCATGCGATTGTGTGTTGTGTTGAAGTTGAGGCGCTAGTATCGTCAATGAAGTTCATACATAATGATGGCATATAATGGATGTTTTCTTATATCTTTAAACAGAGCTCTTCTTCTCAAGGAGATCAATATAGTCTAAAAATGGTCACGACTATAGTACTCTTAAAATGAAATTCTGAGAGTCTTTGATAGGAAAGGTACTCTGATCGACCCTCTTCAATACATTGAGTTAAACTGTTACTTTTGACTTGCATGTAAATTACAAGGCTAAATGTACTCTATGTACGCTATTTTCAAATCAAAAAGACTTTTTTATGGTCGAAGAATCATGTTCTACAATATGTCCGGAGTTCTATAATTTGTTAACAAATACCAATTATATATCTTGTATTTGCATGTATTATTGAATTGAATCGACTTGCATGCAAATAAGGTGTCGGTGGGGCTCTCAGTAGAGACTATTACAGTTACTCAGTTCAATTCAATTCTTTATTCACTCAAGACCAGTTCACTGGTATATGAGGTTCAACATAGATATAATTATACAAATGAACACAAAATCAGGCAAGGATCACAAGTACAGTAGTAGAAATAGATAAAAAAAATTTGAGTAGTACAATACAGTAGGTCGTATAAGTTTGTTTTAGGAAGAGCAAACTTTGAAAACTTACTGTTACTGCGGTACTGCTGTGTAAGGGGCAAACTAACATATTTTGGGGAAGTTTTAGTTTGTAGATAATTACATGTAAATGACATCGATTAAACAATGACAGTTACGTTCTATTTCACCAAATTGTGTCAGTTTTCTCTGAGGCTGCAAAAGAGCAGTTACATGAACCGTGAAAGGGTCTATATCTCTGGTGATGCAAGCTTAGTTTTGACAACGCATTACGCAATTGCAAAAGATACATTAAAACTTAATCCTAGACTCAAAATATTACCAGACAGTTAATGAATTTTTCAAAACATTTACAATGACGTTGTCTCTTTCAGGATTGATCAGGTGTTAACTTTGTTTTGGAAGACATGCAGATTTGCATGTGTATCAATATTTAAGTAGTTATAAACAAGATTAATGAAACATGAACGAGAGATTGATATTTTATCCCTCTTTCCGCTTAATCTTTGTTTTTTAATAAAAAGTTGTGAAGCACCGTCCTTTTCTATATTGAGATAAAAATATAAAAATGACAAAAATAGCGAAAATCTATCGATCATATTAAATGCTAAGTTAAACATGTATCGATAAATGTTCGTGGAGAGGGTTTCCAACAAAACCAGATTTAAACTCCCAACAAATTTAACAATTCCAGAAGACGTTCGTGCATTTCCAATACAATTTTAATATTTTGCATACATGTACATGTACATGAACATAATGTATTTAACCATTAAATCCATAAGCATGTCTCCAAATCCTGTGGAGATCCTTGTTGGATGACGTCGTAAGATCTGTAATCTTAGTTACCATAAATGTCTTTCTTTTTGATTTCTCAGCAGATCTGTACAGTCTTCATATTCATTTAAGGTTGAACATGCTGTGCTGCTTATTATTTTTTTTTTAAGCCAGATAGATGATTCCCTCCTAGCTTTGACATACTAAACCAAAATATAAAACACTAAACCAAAATATAAAACACTAAACCAAAATATAAAACACTAAACCAAAATATAAAACAGAACAGAATTGATTTTTCCCTCGAGAAAACAAATCAACGAATTTGTCAAAGAAATGCAGACGTCGGTGTAGAAGTAGATGTATTAACTTTCTGCCGTGTCTGTAATTTAGTATCATAATCACAATATAATGTTTCTTACTCTGCAATATGTCGATGTCGATCGTATATTAACCTCTTTATAAAGAATGAAAGCCTACCGATCCATGTATGTTCATTGATAATTCATCTCCACCATGAGAATCATCAAAGCTGTGGTTCCTCCAATTGAGATGTAAAAGTCAAAAGTACCAGCGCCAAACGGATACTATTTCTTTAGATAATAAGATTTTTCAGTCGCCATTTCAGAAAAAAATCTCCATAATGCCTCTAAGGTCGTATGTTTCTGTTTGCCATTTTACTTATACATTCATATTTTGTATTAAAAAAAGAAGAAATATAAAAAAAAAACAATTTTAAATCATCCAGTTTTGTTCAGTTTGTTACAAATATGTTCTGATATGTAAATTTTATGTAAATTTTACAATTAGTGATTATAGTAAACCTTTAAAAATAGTCGTTTTGCTGGAGGGGAAGAAAATCAACAGACAAAATATTAATAATGAAGGGAAATTTATTATATTACGAGAGAATTCATTGACTTTTTTATGCAGGGGGTGATGCATTATTCTGGTCAACAACATAGAATTTTCCCCCACAGAGCTGTTGGTCGTGTTTACAATGAGACTGTGTGCTATCCTCCTTAGATTGACATGATTGAATGATGTATATTTCTAACAAAATATTCCTTGAATCATCCGATAAAATCTCTAGAAAAAGCGATGAAATTGTCATGGAACTCTATACCATCGAAATACGTAAAATACGAGGCAAGGTAATCTTGTTATTGTTTTGGCAGTGTAGACAAATGGGCGCAGTTGATTCCGTCATACTGTTAACATATTACATTTGGTGAGTATTCTTTTAGGTGTTTTTGGCTGAAACCCCCTTACACTAAATTAAGTACATCTCTAAATGCTATTTAGACATTGAATATGTATAAGAAAACGCCTAAAATATTCAAATCCACTGGTTGAAAAATCATTTTCTGTCAAATATCGTAATACGCTTTAATATATTTTCATTTATTCTTAGATTAAATTTCAGCAGCTTAAAACATTGCCATCTTCCAGCAGTGTTGGAGTAAATTGGATAAAATAAATGTGTTATGTAGACTCTAGCTTGATGCAAACTAATTATAAATCAATGCAGGTGCTTGATATGACGGATTTTTTGCCAAAAGCAACACTGTTATCGATGATGACAAAGTCTATTGGACGTACATTTGACCTTTGACATCTTTTTTATAACCTTGACCCTTTAATGCTGTCCTTGACCGTTAATATGAACAAATATAAAATCTCAGTTCTGTGTGATTAAATAGACAAATGAGAAAGGTTGAGGTTACAGCAAAGAGACAGAAAGACCGACCAAGAGCAAAATGTCATAAATCTGGACTATCTAACATGGTGCTATCATAATGCCCACGCTACTTTCGAATGAATTACCATGTCACGGTAGATCATGACCCGGAAGAAATCTATCGGTGCTTAAGCTATCAGTGTTTGGAACACAATGTCTTAAACCGTAGAACCAATGTCTCCTACTCAGTATACTATCTCTGTACCAGAGACCTATTCCCAAGACGGCCGTAAAACATCTATGAATAAGTCAATGATTCCATCAGTCGATCAATGGATTATCTATCAATCATTAGCCTAGATGCAGAGTCTGCTAATCCCTTTGCGTAATGATAAACGCCCATTGCCTCAACTCTAGAGCGTGAACAAAATCATCAATACTAATGGGTTGGGTTTTTTTTTTTTTAGGTGTTTTCGGGTTTAAAGAAATAGTATGTAACTTACATGTGTTATCTACATAAAGAACACAGGAATCAAATTATTGTCTGTTTCTATTTGCTAAAATAAAAAAGTGAAATTGAAATATCTATTTTGTCCATCATAATTGGTACATGGTGTAATCATGAGAGATTGGGTCGGGATTGAGTGTACATACATGTACATGTACCTCCTAGAATGTATACTCAAAGATGACATAGTTAGAGAGACATGGTGACGCACAATTTACCAAAAAGCGAATTTTTATAAAATTTCCTCAAAATCTATTTCTCGTTTGAAAATATTAACTTTTGAAAATTTGCAATGTTAAAAGGTCCCGTAAAAAAGGAGAAAAATAGAACTATTGTTTTGCCCAACGCAAATATATTAGTTTACCTTCCACTCTATTGTAAAGCAAGCGCATAGTATTGAAATTCTTTAGCATGAGCAAGCTGCTTCTCAGTAAGACCCGGTGGTTTTTTATTATAAATAATACTAATTAAATATTTAAATACAACAGTCCTAATTGTTTTTTCCTCTTTTCTTTTAGCATGTCATTTTGTTCTTCTGGAAGGGGATTGGTTGACGTGTTAATGTCCGTTCATGGATTATGAAACTTGATAAAAACTATGACTGAAATGAAAACATGAAACGAACAAATGAAATCTAATAGATGACTTTGCAATGGTACATGTATTCATTCATTGTTAATGCGTATTTACTTTCAAATGGCATTATTTCAACTTTAATGCGAAGCGCGTCGATAAACAGCGGCACATGCTATGCGGGTTTTTTTTCACAGTGGGTAGTCGAACGCATGACCTTTTACATGCGCGTGATAGTTGTATCATCCAGAAAAAAATGAAACGATCGCAGCGCAAATAAGCGAACCCAGTTAGGGTTATACTATAATCAATGTTAGCCTGATGCTTCCTACCTGCAAGCATATTATTCCTAATGCATATGATTCTTGTTTTCTGATCCACGAATCTATTTAAGACACGACTGCAATTACTTACAATGTAGCAATGCCTTACTGAAATAATGATTTATCAGCATATGTTTGTTCTAGCTTTTATGAAAGACTATCTTATAGAAAGTCTTATTTTTAAAAAATTCTTGGTATTTGTATGTTATTAATATTTTGATAAGCAAAGCAAAACGCAACGCAAGGGCTCTTTTTATAAGAAACAAGACAATTTCTCTCTCTCTCTCTCTCTCTCTCTCTCTCTCTCTCTCTCTCTCTCTCTCTCTCTCTCTCTCTCTCTCTCATAGATTATTTACCGAATATAATTATGTTATAGTATCCTGTTTATATTTCTAGACAATTGTAATAGTCAACACTGCGTATACACTCTGGTTATTCTTTTTTCGAAAATTCAATCTCTTAATATAATCTTTTTAAAAATAAAATCCAGAAGAGGATAAAATACAACAATGTGGTATTGAATTGTAAACACGTGTTCAATAACAAGATGGTCTTTGAAGTATCCATAACACCTTTCATATTATTCAGAAACTTTACACCATATTAAAGTCATAAATATTGAACAGTACATGTACGGGATTTAAAACCGTCAGATGTTTTATAAGCAAGCTTCTACGTGCATCACTTATTCCGGTTTTGCTATTTGTTTTTGTTAACCATAGGATATATATCTAATCTGCAATTCTATACCAATTCTAACATCCGGTGATGTTCATTTTTCCGATATCTGACGGAAAGGTCCGAGAAGTTGCGAATGACATATTGTTTTCCTTTCATTACTCATCAATCTGCATTAGGTGAATTTATAAAAAATATCTTTTTATTTAATAGCAAATTCGTGTTATTATGTTTCATATTGTTTATATTGATAGAAAACTGATTAGACTTAATAAAATGAAGTCGATAAAATCAAATTTACTAGAATGTAAGTTGACCCCCCCCCCCCCCCCACCCCCCACCCCCCAAATAGTCAATAACATTGTAGATTTTCGTGTGATTTTTCTTTTAATGAAAGCAAAGAAGCATAATCTTTAAAAAAAATCATTATGTGTAAATGGCATGCAACAATTGCTTTGCCATTAAGTCATTGAAAGAGTAGAATGAAGAAACTTTTTTAATTTAAAAAAAAATGATTACATGTACCGATTGAAAAAAGCAAACGTTTTAAAAACTAAACATTAATTTCAAAAACAAATATTAGACTTCCATATCATCAGACTAAAAATGTCACTTCATTAACTTGTTTCTTTGAATGATTTAGTAAGTGCTTACTAGTATAAATATTTTCATTAAGTGTAAGAAAAGATCTTGAACCAAGAGATACTGTGTAAATGTATAGCAGAAATATGAAGCGCCTTCGGTGATGAGGAGAGAAAACGTCAGTTTATTGTCTTATTAATGCCTCGACATTGGTATCTCCATCCCCCATAAATAGACAGGGAACCCCACAATCAATCTTCTCAATCATAAATCTTTTATGGAGCGAGTCTCCTTATAACATACCGATATATTACACATTCCACTCTGGAGATGGCTCTACTGCAGTCGCAGAGCAAGGAGACCGATCGAGCCGTGAATCCAGAGAGACCGTATAATCGAATATCATTGGCGGGCGCGAGCTTCGGCGTGAGATAAGACAGGCGCCTTGATTGGTCCCAATCGGCTCTTCCATCCCGCCCCCTTGCTGGACAGCAAGGTGTCTTAAACGTTCAATAGGGGAGGTTGTTACTACTAATCCAGAGTTAAATACTTACACGTTGATCATCTCGGCTTATATTAAAGGACGAAACTTTAAAGCACAGAAGTAGCAAAAGCCTTGACAATGAACAACTTAAGTCTGGTATTTTGCCTGGCAGCATGTTTCATTCTCGTGACCGGTAAGTATTCTTTCTGTGGTTTTTTTTTTTCAAAGTTCTTTGCGCAAGTTGATCGCACTTTTGATATCAAGATAAATCTACTATCATGTGTGAATAATATGAAAAGTAACATGTAAAATTTCTAAGAATTTGTTATATCCTTTTATGGTCCTTCTTCTTGCAACAAAACATAATATATTTCAATGTTAGAAATTAAATGCGAAGTTTTCTTAAAGAATAAATATACTATGGTCGTTTCTTGTTATGCCTTTAATTCCATGTTGCAGAATTTCGTTTTCTATTGCCTTAAAAAAATCAGCTTATTGTATAGCTAACCGGGCAAAATCTTAAATTTCATTAAACAAGTAAAGAAAATCGCTAAATTGTAGTAAAATATTTCTAAAGGATTTCAACGAATTTTAATATAGACCTAACAATTCTCTTCCCTACTCTAACCTAACAGTTCTTAGTATTATTTTTGAGTCGGAGTATGAATAATATTTTTGGGGCCAGAATAAAAAAAAAATCCTTACGGTATGGTATGCTTGTGTCTAATATTCAATTTGTTAGACGCTGGGGAGAATGCACGTGTCAACAAAGTAACAGATCAATTTCATCTGCGATTCATTTTTTTTGTCTAAGTGCTTGGTTTGTGAAGAACGACACTTAACGCCGTGAAGTGGATGCTAGCGATGCCCTGGTAATCTTTTGAGATTTGAAAGTCAAAGTATCTCGATATCACAAGCTTAGGGGTCCTCTTTTACACTAAGGTTTTCGTAGAAATAAATCATGAATAACAAACACACTTCGTTATTACCAGATGAATGGGTTACGAGTGGGTTTTTTTTTTGGGGGGGGGTGTTCTTTTTTTTTCCTTTTTTTCTTTTTTTTTTGGGGGGGGGGTTAAGTATAGGGTTCGTCATAGTGGATTGAATGATATGCCCAATATGCAGACACAATAATTTAACCTAAGAGCTATAATAGTGACAAGATACAGCTCTTTTTTTTAATTTTGAATTTATGCGATCTTATATATATCATTTTTTTGTTCGTCATTTCAACCGAATGTTGAAAGAATAAAAGATTAATATTCATAGAGTATTAGATCCTACATTCTTGGTATTAATGGGGTTATGGGATCTGTTTGCCTTTTATGTCGTTTTTACTTTAACAAAGAGCGGATGTAAACAGAAGATGTAATTATATGGATTAAAACAATTGATATTGAAATATAATTATTGAATTCATACAGTTGAAGACGATTGGGCTGATAGTAAAAATGTTTACGCGAAGAAAATACGTTGGATTGTTTTTCACTCAGTATCACCTAGTAGATAAACAGATTAATTGTCATAGAGTATTAGATCCTATATAATAGGTATTTATGAGATCTGTTTGCTTTTTATGTCTTTTTTACTTTTACAAAGAGGGATGTAAACAGAAGATGTAATTATATGGATTAAAACAACTGATATTAAAATATGTTGAATTAAACAATTGACGAGAATTAGGCTGATAGTAAAAATGTATACGCGAAGAAAATACGTTGGATTGTTTTTCACTCAGCATGACCTAGTAGATAAACAGGAATTATTACCAGGAATGAGATTATTTTTGTGTAAAGGTGGCATTGAAACCGGAAACTGTGCTACATTGTACAGAGCCAATCAAATCTTTGCAATATTGTTTTGTGCAAATACATGATTCTTTTGTGTTTATCTCATAGATTTCTGTGAAAATATATTTTGTAAAATGATTGTATTTCTTCGTTTTTGGTTACAAAGAATTTGATTATACAAACCTATAAATGATGGATGGTCAACAAATTACCCATCAGACCCACCTTAAATTTTTATATGATTTTTAAAGCTATAAACTTTTTTAAAGTAAAAAAAAACAACATATATTTTAGCTTTAAAAAATTGAATATTTTTCTATGTCTTTAAACAGAGCTCTTCTTCTAAGGGAGATTGATTTAGTATAAAAATAGTAAGTTGACGATTATCATGTTCTCTTGATTTTCATTAAGGAAATTTGTGTGATTCAGTCGCTCAGAAAGATTTCAAGACAATGTTTGAGAAATAAATCAAATTAAACGTTTATTCGTTCATTTTTTTTAAATCCCACAAAGTACTCAGACTTATTTTGTGCCTGGATAGATTCGTATTTTTGATTTCATAATAAAACAGAATTAACTCCTGACAAATATCGATTTCACACACCTAATTTGTTCTGGAATATTTAGATAACGTTTTTGTGACGCTTAGAATTCTTTTGATCTATTAATTATAGTGATTAGTTTGCTAATTGAAATTAGCGCCAATTAAAAATAACTTGCACTTATTCATGAATTAACAGAGTTTCGAAGATATTCATTAAAGCACTGTTAAGTTCTCAGCCAACATTTCTTATAGAGTATGCATTTAAACGTAATGAAATATTATTGCTCAATAATATGTTTTATGTCATCATTGTATCGTAAATTCTATTTTTAGAAATTCTAATTTTAGATTAATAAGCTGCAGTTCATAGATGGAACAAAAAATTTGAGACTATTAATTGAACAGTCTTTTTTGGTAATCGTTAAGATCAATGGATGGGCATAAAGTTATTTTTATAGATTATATAATCAGAGTGACCATATACGATAAGGATTCTGGATGCTCATTAAATTACCCATCAGTAAAAAAAAAAAGAAAAAAAATATTTTAGGTTTAAAATTTGAATATTTTTCTATATCTTTATATATAGATCTTTGTCTTAACAATATCAATAAAATCTAAGAATGGCCACAACCATCTGACCCTCTTATTGTAATTAACGCGATATATTGGTAATTGACTTTTAACTTGTTGATATGAAATGCTATGTTACTGTATTTTCATTAATATTCGTTTAATACCAATTTTTTGTAGAAGGAAGACAGATTTTCCTAAATTTTTCATTGATTAGGAAGGGAATATAGAACATGCACGCATGAAATCGCGTTTCTCTTAATTTTGATTTTGCCTTAAAGCCATGGAAGTTAAAAGGGAGAATATTAATTTTGTTCTTTGGTATTATTGTCTTCATATACAGATTCCTTCAGTAAGAGTATGGCTGGGATAAAAGCGAGGTTCTCTTATTTAACATCTGGGTGCTGATAAAAAAAAGTCAAAAATTGAAAAAAAAAAAAAATCACATACCACATAAATTTGGTACATACCTCGCAGAATCATTCATGAACGTCTAACTCATTATGCTGAGCAAAAATGGCAGACCCCTGCTACACAGTTGCGCATGCGCAAATGAACTCCCGCTTTCAAAAGCTGCATTCAAAAATATCTCATTGTTTGTCGAATCATATCATATGTAAGCCATACATTTTGAACATAATATTTTTCTTTAAACCAGGTTCTATTGGCATAATAGTCATACAGAAAATCAGGTTTTACATTCAAGATAAATATCTCTAATACCAGCATCAACCCTAAGTGTACAGTTATTAAAAATGCAGAGTTTGCAGCTTAAGAAAATTGGCTTTTGTTTCAAATTGTCAAATAAAAATTTCTTTTAACAATACCTGGAAAAAATGTTCAGAAAATGACACCATCAGAATCATGAAATGTTTCGGGTTTTTTTTAATTACAACGAAGATTGGTAATAGATACAAAAAAGATTGGATATATCAAAGAGAATCGAATATCTACTTGACAGTGTATTTCTCGGAGATTTTGATATATATTTTAATACCAAACGTAGAATAAAAACGATACTATCTTTAACGAAATTCCCCTATGCTTTTGTTTTCATTGTCACTGTATATACTATATGTGTTGAGCTCCCGGATATGAACGCCAAAATGAAAGCGCATGGAATTAGCAGAAAACGGGAATATTGATCTATGGTAATCGGATTAATTTATACAACAAATTAAAGCCCGGTTTGCATGCTACAGGTGTAAAGAGATGTTACTTCTGTGCATGAAAACGTTGAATCACAATTCCTCGGACTATACAACGTAAATATAAAAGAATCATTTGCCCTTAGTTTTTACTAGATTAGATTTTACCCTCTCTCTCTCTCTCTCTCTCTCTCTCTCTCTCTCTCTCTCTCTCTCTCTGTGTGTGTTACAAACAATATATTTGACTTAACTAGACACCAATACATCACCATAGAACTGTTGTGTAAGGTAGAAACACTATTTCTCGAGGACGCCAACTACTTGAAGTTTAGAAGAGTTATGATTACGTATTATGGGGATATTAATTATGGATATAAAGACACAGATTTTATGTCCCAACGGTTTACTTATCGTTGTATACAGTGATACAATCGATAGGAATCACATATGTTCCAGAATCATAAACAAAGATTGAAATTGATTGGATCAGCGAATTTTATCACGCAATGATCAGTAGTTCTGGTTTGAATAAAAATTAATTTTAAAAAACCCCATATTTTGAAAGAAGGTTATAGAATGAACGTTTTTGAACTGAGTCAAGATTTTTTTTTATAGAATTTTAAAGTTATTTAATTAATTATAATATTGGAGATGAAATGTTTACTATTTTGATAATGTGAGAAAATTTTTTAAAAACCCCCCAGATTTTAGATGATAATTTTCAATTTCATTTCTTTATTTTCTAAAAAGTAGTAATTGCGAAAGAAATCAATCTGCACAGTCTCTGATCGCATCAACAGTCCCTGTGAGCTGAACATTTTTTATCAAACATTGAAGGTTTTTATGATTTTATAATCCTGTTAATAGATTACCGATTGAACGTGTTTTTTTAGATCCAATTCTGCCAATACAATATGATCATTCCTATGTCAATACATTAAATTATCTTTTTTATTTGTTCACTGGGGATCTTTCTAAACACACATTTGAAAACATTCACTGTGTGGAAATTAATAATTATTGACAATATATGAATTTAATACGGCGAGGCGAATTCTTTATACATTATGCATGGAATATCGTGATTAGATAAAGGGTTTTGTCTTTGAAGGTAACAAAAAAATATTGTCAATTATCACAAATATTTTTAGTAATTGACATGAAAAATAATAAAAAATGAAACAGAATATGAAAAATTAACACTATTGTCCAAAACAATGATTGTAGACAGCAGCTATAAAATGCAATATTCTAAAATTGCCACAATGCTTATTTTATTTTTCAAAATTCAGAATTACTTCATTGTAATGTAGAAAAAGATCGAGATTTTAACAGATATTGGTCAGGTGATTTTTTTAAATTGTGAAAATACATAGATGCATGTACATACCAGATTTAAATTGCATTAAGATTATAAAAAAAAATACAGGTACATAGATCAGAAATATTATTCTTAGAGTTCCAGTTAAAAAAAAAATAAATATAGTTTAGATTGCAACCGTTAAAGATCACATTTCCTTTTGATAACATATTGTATACACACGTGATTTCTATATATGACGTCATAACAGCGTCTCCTTTCTAAGAACATCACAGATAAAAAAGAAATTCCGACATTCTGGTACAATGTATTCCCCCTGAGTAAGTCTTAAAGCCCTAAACGGTGTTAATTGATTTATGCGATTGGTTTTTTCTATTAGATTTTCACCATTCTTAGACGCTTTATTTCCCCAAAGAAATAGAAGCCGAGTGTAAACTCGTCAACACAGATGAATTACCTATCTATCCTGTATCTATTTCCAGTAGAATACATTTAGCTGACCAGTAATTATCTTCCCGTGTCTCATACAATTGATCTTTTGTTTGAAGGCTAACGTTTTAACGAACAAATGAAATATGACTCCTTGATTCGTATGTACATGTTTAAACGTATAATCTTATGTTCTTTGTGACTCTAATTTCAGAATACATGTACATTCTATAAAGAAAACACAGAATTATGATGTATAACCATCGATTTAAGAACAAAAAAAAGGGCAGAGTAGCCGAAGTAATGATAGGAGTATATACTCGTATGCAAAGCGATTGTAGGATCTGAGCTAGAGTTACATATATTTGTTGGGGAAAAAATCAAACAATTTTAACATAAAAAGCAAATCACAATCTGACTCATAATGACTAAATAAGGAAACATAAAAAAACCGATCTTCTCCTCCTACAGTACCGGAAATGGTTATCATAATTCCCAATGCAACAAATATAATTTATTTAGATATCATATGAAATCACATTGTTAATTAAAGGTTAGGTACAGTGTATATCTTTATAAATCGAAATCCACTTCTCTCTCTCTCTCTCTCTCTCTCTCTCTCTCTCTCTCTCTCTCTCTCTCTCTCTCTCTCATTTTAACGTAACACAGTGCATTTAACTGAAAGCTTTTTTTTTGTTTAAACTGATATCAAATTACGATTAAAACCTCTTACGCTATGCTTTCGTAATGTTAATCATATCAATTCCTCATGTTTGTCGTGAAATATTAATATGATCGACCAGGAAACACGGTCTGAAGGTTGTCATTACATTTGTTTGCAAATTAAAATAACAACTACAAGCGCTGTTTTGTATAAGCAGTATTTATGACATTATCCTATTTCATTTGATTTTTCCCACAATAACTAGAGTTTGTCATAAAAAGACTCGGTTCACTCATAACACAAAGTGCCTTTGCTACAGGAATGTGTAAAAGTGAACAACCATAAAAGTAATTAAATTTCACTCCGGTAACTGGTTTCTGTATTTACACGTCACTAAATAATTAAGGGGAAAATGACTAACGCTATTGCAAAATAATGAACAGTGCACTATATGCTGTTAAGTAATTAATTTATAGTCTTAGTTTAAAGAACCGTTCCATTATACCATGATGTGTAATAGTAAATGATTTGAATCTGGTTCAGAACCATGGAATGCGGAGAGAGCATATGTGCTTCCTTACCAATTCAGTACTAGTGTTTAAAAAAAAATTGTCACCCTCATACTATGAAATTAACAAGGCCTGCAAAACACAACTATTGTACTCTTCTGATCTCGACCGGAAGAGACAAATGTTTCAAACTACGCTAGTTTAAAACGATATTTCTATTTTCATTAGCAGTTTAATTCTGTAATCATTTTATTATTTCCTATGTCTGTAAATAATTGTGATATGCATAAAGCTAGTTTTGACCTCTTCCGGTCTAGATAAAATACATGTAGATCAAACTGGTGGAAGTTGCAAGCCTTGTTGATTTTATAGGGATGAAGATTTTTTATTACATCAATTGAGATGGAAAGCGCCCGTAAAAAAAATTTGATCCTTAAAAACAATGAGAGGTTAGCTGTTAAAATAGTCGACCGGAGAAAGTTTGAGCTGTCACGCCGTCTACGGCTTGTCAAGCCGAATTTTCTCGTAGAGTTAAAATCTTCAACTAATGAGAGACGTACAGCTGGGTTCATCAGAAGATACCATTAGACATTTACGTCCCTTAATTGTTGTAGAATCTACTGGCATTTCCAAACCATGTAGATTTCTTTACGTTGGGGAAAAAGAGGGAGATTTTGTTTTTACATTTTTTTCATGGCTTTTTACAAAAACTGAGAGCGAGGGTATGGCAGGATATGATTTTGTGAAACTTTGTATTCTTACTGGTGATTTTATATTTTGAATGAAACATGTCTTGACTTGACAGTATTAAACAAAAAAGAAGAAATAATTCTATAATTTATAAAAGTATTAAGTTTCCATTTACCACCTTATGCTTTTGAGCATGCGTATTTAAAATGTATTGCACAAGTAAATAAATGAAAAATACAAAACAGAAGCGGGAAAAAATTGCTTTATAATTAAGAGGGCTCGATGGTCGTGGACATTTTTAGACTGTATTGATCTCCTTTAAAAGGAGAGCTCCATATTAAAATATAGGAGAATACCCGAATTTTGAAGGTTAAATAAATGGAATTTTTCTTTATTGAATTATAGTTTATAGCTTAACAATTCATATCTAAAATTTTTAGGAAGATCTGATTGTTAATTTCTTGACAATCTAGCCTCGAGCTCCTTAATAAATATACATGTATTTGACTGTACAGGGTAACACTTTTTTAGAGATTGCGTACCAACTATATACTAGTCAATGATTGCAAAACAACTGAAGAGTGTCAAATGTACAATTCACTGTATATAGGTCAAACATTTACGTCATGGTTCTCATCAATTAGGATAACTTATTATTATTCCTTTTGTTGTTTTTGTTTCTGTAGACTTTGTGATGGCCACAGTACCCTATGACAGTGACCCAGGAGACTCAGACATCGATGATTATATGGATGAACTCTTCCGAGCACGAACTCCGGAAAAACGAGGCTGGTGCAGGCCAGGTTTTACAATGAACCCTGTCTTAAACCGATGCGTTCCAACGATGAGATCGGTACATAGTTTAAATGTCTTCAATTTTTTTAACTCACAAATTATTTAAAAAATATTGTATGAAAGCGATCACTGTTCACTTAATGTAAAAAACGTCATTTTATCTCGTTCTGTCCATAAAGACCATTAATGTGCTCTAAAATGTACCGTGCAGTTGCGCGTGCTATGCGGTGTCTATCGGAATGTTGACATGTCGTTACATGACGTTTCTGCCTTCATGGTGAGTCTTCAACACTTCCGGTTGCATTGAATTTCCGGTCAATCCTTAGAATGATTAAGTGGTGTCTGTAAAAATCTAGCGATCTGTGTTGAAAATTATGAATTAGGAAAAGCTGTTTTATTGTTTAGGACTTCAGATTTAAAGGTGAAAAGTAAATAAAGCGAATATTGTGAAATGAAACAGATCAATTGTGAACCGCGCTCTGCTTGAACCACGCCAACTGATCTTGAAGGTTCTTGGGCAGACATGCACCACGTTTTACTTAATTGGTTTTATGTTTTTTATAATCAGTTTAAAGATAGGGAATCAATCGAATCGAGTCGTTTTGAAAAACACACCCGAGAAACATATCGAACACGCGATCCTCGTCTTTCAACAAAAACGGTCATGGTCGAGTAATTAGTTACTCGATTACATTTTTTTACATGAACAACTTAACATTTTAAACAGCGGTGGATAGTGGTAACAACTTCATTTTCAATTGACATATTCTTTTAGATGAAAGTACATGTACATCACAATCAAAATATGACTACTGATTCCAAATATTTTAGTAATTCACAGTAGTAGGCCTTAAAATACGTAAATAATGTGTATACATATTAACATTAAAGAACAATAAAATGCAAAGACCCCAAAGACCATGGCATACAAATACGTAGGTTACACAATAACGAATTTAACAAGCGCGCAACTTCAATGTCGTAAAATATTTTCCACATTCGAAATGTAAATATGAAGGAACCTAGTCAAAGAACAACTCTATGAGGATTAGTCTTTTAGGATTTCTTTTGCTCTGTAAAGAATATACGCCGTCAAAGATATTGTGACATTAGGATCTGCCTCCTTAAGAACCATCACCAGTGCACAATCTGGCCATCTAACCACCATTTATCATGCATCAAAAACCGGCAAATTCTTTAATCTTATTCATTTTTTGCGTGTAACGATCCCGATGAAATTCTCATTGCAGCCATTCACGACATTCAGTAATCAAGTAAATACTCTCGTATTCACAGTCATACATTTTTAAGGAGACATCATTTACGTGATAAGTTAATTGGTAATGAATTCCATTTGCAAACCATTGTAAACACGATTAGGAGTTATTAAGTACGGCATATACAATTTTAAGGTGTACCAGTAAGGTTGAATTTAATATTCTAATTACCCCAGTCTTTGCCTACGAAAAACAAAAACTAGGTAAATAAAGAACGATTTTAAAAACAATGCTGTAACGTCTATTGTTTGATGCAAACCTCATGTTAGCTTGAAATATATAATAAAGGAGGCTGGGTGGTCAACAAATTCACAATCAGATCTATCTATATTTTTCAGATTTGTTTAGCTATAAATGATTATTAATAAAGAAAATCGATAAATTTTACCTTTTGAAATTTAGCATGTCCTTCTTTTTTATATAGTTATCTTCTTTTGAAGGAGATCAATACAGTCTAAAAATGGCCACGACCATCGAGCCCTCTTTATATTACATCGACAGAGATAGATGAATCGCGAAAATAAATGATTGCCTCTAATCATAAATTCGAAGTCCTCATTTACTTAATATGCTCTAAAGTTTAAATTAATACCTTTGACTTTCGTTGTAATGTTAAAATCTACTTCTTGCATCAAAACAAGTTGAAAATGACGCTGTTCTTAAGCAAAGTATGCACATTTTACCCAAGCATAGTTTTACAAATTAGAGTCAAACAAATACATGTAACAAATTTTGTTGATCAGAATGAACATTAACTGAATGTCGAATAATACATAAGACAGGTCAACGTCATATTGCTGTTTGACTGGAATGCCCAAAGTCCCTCTTAAAGTCACTGATCTTGTTACACTGATTTTATCCTATTAAACTACGTAACCCGACTCGATTTTATAAGAAATAATTCTGACTTCTCTTTAATTCGGAGGTATTAGTATTATGATTAGGCAAATACAATATTCAGACAAATTAGTCCGCAGGAAGGGTTGTTGGAAACTTTTGTTTGCCATACTTTTAACCATACGATATCGCCCTTCCATAAAGCCAACATTTTGGAAGGTGGACTCCCTATTTGGATACATTTAGCTATAGTTACATAGTCCTTCTACATTTTTTTTCATCTGGTTTTCAGGTTTTCAGTTATTGATGGCTTCCAAGAAAAAAAAAACTTTCATTTGCTGATATTAAGTAATACTTAATCCCTCCATTCAAAATCGTTTCGGTTGTCTGAAATAACACTCATTTATGATAGTAAATTCATGTATTCCCATGAGAGTATAACAAAAACAGGGACAGAAAATGAATCTTGTATAAGCACTATGAATAATGCGTATTTCATTGCACGATGCAATGTTTAAATTTGTTTTTAATTATAATGCGCTTTAGCAATAATTAATTAAAGATTAATGAGGTTCTGAAAAAGAACTTAAATTAAGTAATTTTTGTAGTAGTATACCTTGATTTGTTGCAAAGTTAAGGGGCGCTCATCGAAGAAAGAAATTATTCCTGGGTATTCAGAGAGAACATGCAATATTTATTCATCTCGTCGTCGAATATAGTGGTATGCCATTACTGTGCAAAAGTAAATACTGAATAAATCATAAATCAGTCAGACGATGGTTCTATGCCTGCTTGTTAATTTCAATTTGTTTGCAATGTTTAAATAGGCGCAATTTCGTCTCTCTTTTTGCTTTTTAAACATAATGACCTTAACTTCCAAATTTATGAAACGAAGAGAACAGATGAAAATCCTAGGATAAATAAAAGAAAATACATCATACTACACATTTAACGACTTCAATTTGAAGAAAAGCTTATAATAGTTATCCTGTTACAGAAAAATACTGAGTCTTCAACAACATAATTAAGTTGCATAAGTGAAAGATATTGAACAGTGTTCACGTTACATGCACATTATATAAAATATTACGTAATTCAACATAAATTTTAACTACAGTTAAGTTCAAAGTTCATAATTGAGAAAAAAAAACAGTTTTAGATTTATTTGAAGTAAATCTGAAAAAAGGGATTATTTTATCTGGTATTAAAACCAATTTGTTAGAGAGAGAGAGAGAGAGAGAGAGAGAGAGAGAGAGAGAGAGAGAGGGGTTACTTAATATCGAAGCGTTGAACTATCATCAATTTGCGTCTTTTAGATGCCAACTGTAAGGTTTTTAAAGAAACTTGTATTTATCATTTTTTATTTCTTTCAATTCAAAGTTGACAATAACTTTTTTTTATTTTCAGTTGATAAAAGGGAGGAACTACAACAGATTCAGGCGGTTTGGAAAATAAGCAAAGAAGCACATGACATTTGTTGATGTACATTTCATCATTAATAATATATATCTATTTTATGAATAAAAAAGATGTTCCATATGAATTTGTGACAATAAATATTGAATTTAAAGAGGTTTCCTTTTTGTTATTAAAGAAAGCATGTTACAAAGGTGATTGAAAAAAAAATTAAATTCATGACATCCGACTTATTCAAAGGCAAAAATAAAGACTTAAAAACTAAAAACTTCTTACACCAACGTATCTTTTTTCTCCTATACTTGTTTTCTGATACCATCGTTCTTTTATCGATAACAATTTTTTTTTCTGAGCTATCTTAAACGCGTATTTGAAGCGACAAAAAGAAAAAATCCATATTTTTTCTTTTTTTTTTGTTATTTTTGATTTTTTTTTCTGTTTAACCTGTCTACGAATTAATTTTGCTAGATTGTTGTAAATCAAGACAAAAATTTGATACTCACACATTCTAGACACCCTTCCTTTCAACCACACACTTACATACACAAAACCTATGGTTCAAGTGTTTGATAGCCCTGAAACACATTTTGATTTTTATTGCCACCCATTTTTAATCTCCCTTCAATCTCGGTGCGATTTTTCAAACACTCTTTACATGTTTTTGAGGGTAAAATATGAGACCCAATGAGAGTAATATGTAATACATATTACAATTTTTTTTTTTTAAGTCTAAGCATGAAAAAAATCATAATGTATCATGAACGGTTCAAAATGTAAAACCACATATTTTCAATGACAATTTGTAAAAATCAATCATAAAGGTTGTTCGTATAATTATATTTCCTTTCTTTAACTATTTTAGATAATTCAGAAATCTGCATACACCAGTCTTCTTTTCTCTTTAATGATAACTGATAGAGGAAATGGCGAAGCCGGCTGATACCAAAAATCCAAAGAATAATAGTGCTTGTTTTGTATTTTGTGAACGTTAATTCTTACTCGAGACGAGTTTTTTTTCCTTAGTTTTGATTATTAGGTAATTTCTTTTAAAATTTGATAACACTAAATTAAACATTTTTTTATTTTACAACTACATGACATGTTGTGACAACGACCAGTGTTCAAATTCAAAAGTCCACAGGGAAATTACAAAAAAATGTATTAACATTCAAGCTTATGTTAATAAGTCTCGTTGTCACACATATTGAATCGAGTGAGTCAATGATAAAAAGTGTCATGTCTTTTTCACGAGCTTATAAGTGAATTAAACTTGTTAAAGAAGTCCCCAACAATAAAGTATACAGTTGTGCAGTTATAGTGGATTTTTTAAATGGCATGCTCAGAGCATCGTATTTCTGCATACACATGATAATTGCAAACATCATCTTATCAGTGCGAAATGTATCTCTTTACGTAAGGCATTTCTAATAGTCAACCAAAATTTGAGTGCCAGTCGTCGTGTTATAAGCGAGATACAGACCTTACAATTCTTTGCTATGTAAACAAAGCTTACGTCATGATTTTGTTTACATTTTGAATGTTGAAGTGAAAATTCCAGTTTTAGACCTAAATGTATGTGATAAACGTTAAGAACTGTTTATTTATGCTTGAAAAGAATTAGAAAAATCAGGTTAAAAAAGAATTTTTACTGGTATATTGAACCTATGTAAACAAAAACAGGACAAGAGCCTTGTTTACATAACAAAGAATTGTGAGCTCTTTATCTTGCTTATACTTCGACGAATGACACTCACATTTTGGGTGATCATTAGAAATGCATTTTTAAAGCATTTTAAACAATTGAAAAAAAAAATAGAATTTGACCAAAATCGTGACTATATCCCTTTGATAAGGACAAAAGGCACAAGTCAAAGTGATTTGTGTAATCAATGGAGATTCATTTCGTAAACAGAGAACTGATATTGTATGCAATTAAACTTTTTTCTGCATTCACAGTTAGTGATAATATTCGTAGACGAAATGAAATATCAATTAAAATAAATTAAAGTTTTATTCGAAAAAGAACCAAATATCACTCATTGCAGATATGAATCACTGGTATTGAGGGTTGAATAGACAATATGTATTTATCTCAGAGGAAGCAGACACTTAACAATGAATCATTTAAATAGAACTGCTCTATGGTCTGCCTGCAAATTGCAATTGTCACGCACTGTTTATTTTTGTGCAATTTAGGTGGGTTTATTTTTTTCTAGTTGCAATTATCAATTTATGAGATTCAAAAAGAAGATTGAAAGAAACATGAATAAAAGATTAAAGAAACAATCATGTGTTTTTCATTCCAAACAAAGCTGATAGACGTAATCCTTTAACACAGACACTTACGAAGTAAATTTAAGAATGCATATCATGGTTTTGAAAATTGTTCAGTGAGGAGGCATTAAAGATGGCTCCTTTCAAGGACATGCACAGCATATATATATATATATATATATATATATATATATATATATATATATATATATATATATATATATATATATATTCAGTTTGTGGCTCGATTTTGATAAAATTCACATATTGAGTTCAAGGTTTTGCACAACAAAAGATGTATTAATATTTTTTTTTAGGTATGCAAAATATTTAATCGATTTGATAAATCCAAAATGAGAGAGATACATACAGACAGAAAGACGGACAGACAGACAGAGATAGAGAAAGGGTTTCAGGGCAAATGACACCATAAGTTATAGAAAAATAAACATGTATGTTTAGTATGTATTTCTGTGACAATGTTTGATAGGTGAACAATCTTTATACACCAGTCTTTTTAGCTAATCTGAGCCGAAGGCTCAAGTGTGCTTTTCTGATCAAAATTTATCCGTAGTCTGTCGTCGTCGTTAGCTTTGTTGTTGTCTTAAACTTAATACATTTTCTTTTTCTCCAGAGCCACTAAGCTAAATACCAAAACTCTCCACAAAGCATTCTTGGGGAAAGGGCTTTCAGGTTTGTTGAAATGAAGAGCCAGATCCTCTTTGAAGGGGAGATAATGTAGAATTATTACAAATTTGTTGGTATTTTTCGAAATTCTTCTTTTAAAAAGCTTTTGATCAGAAATGCTGAAACTTATGTGGAAGCATCCACAGGTAGTGTAGATTGGTTTGTTCAAATCATGATCCCCTGGGGAGGGATGGGGCCACAATTGGGGGTCTAATTTTTACATAGGAATATATAATTATAAAAAAAGCTTTTTAAATTTTATCAAAAACTAGTTTGTTCGCATTGGGATCCCAGGGAGTTGGTTAGGGGCCACAATGGAGGGGATGGGGCAAATTTGAATATATAGAGAAAATCTTTAATTTTAAAAATCTTCTTTTCAAAAACCATCTGATACCAAATTGCTGTAGTGTAGATTTACTTTCGTTAAAATCGTGATCCCTGGGGGTAGGGTGGGGCCACAATGGGGTTACATAAAAACAGAGAGAAATTTGAAAATCTTGTTCTCAAAAAGTTAAATTCCAAAAGAAGATCGATGTTAAACTGAAGAATATGTGGAGAAAAATTTGAAAATCATTATATAACCAAGAAACTTTTGTGATAAGTTATGTGGTCGAAGTATTACAAGTGTAGAAAGCATCTCTAAGAAGTTCCTCATTATGATTTTTTTAACATTTTCACATTTTAATTAATGAAAAATAATGAATGTTTACTCATTTTAAATTATATGCTTAGAATATGTTTTTTGAATACCCATCATAATTTCAAATAGCACCTTATATATGCGACCCGTTAACGAGTTAACACCTTTGAGAGTTTAAATGCATTTTTGATTACCTGTTAAAGCTTAAATTTATTAAGGATAGTAAATTTCTCTTTTCATTTTTCTCCAGAGAATTGCATTGTTTTATGTTTAAACTAATGTTTTAAACTAATTAGACGTTAAGAAATAAAAACCCAGACTTTATAGATAACTTATTAATATTTGAAATGTAATTACTTGCCTTTAAATTGAAAAGAGTTTACTTTAAAAAAGGGCGTAGTGCAAAAAGTGAATTGATTAATAAATTGAGACTCTTTACGTAAACAGAGAACTGAATTTTAATGCCATCAAAATATATCTACCCTATTAGGGATAATTAAGTAGGGCAAAAATTTGAATGTTAATCAGAATAGAGTTCTTTTGATTGTTATCGCAAAAGACTACAGCTACATTGTATATATCACTGGTATTCAGGATGAACAGACAACGTTTTATCTTATTCATGAATCATTTTAATAAAAGTGTTTTATTGGCTGCTTGCAAACTGCAATTGCCATGCACTGTTTACATTTTGCGCAATTAAGATAGAAGGATGCTAAGTTTATTTTTCGTACAGCAACCATTGATCAGTTTGATAAATCTGAATTTAAAAGCATTCCCTGCATTACAATCAATGCAGAGCTAGCAAAAAACCCCGCAAATTGCACCTTCTTAACACGTACAACACTGCAGCTCCCAGGTCGTCAATCCGAATTTTTTTCAGACCGGGAGCTACAGACCTATAGCCCAAGTAAAATAGAGGAGGGTTCAATATATTGCGGCTATAAATATAATTTTGAACCCTCTCTCCAATGAGAATGGAGAATATGAGGGGGGGGGGGGGTCAATAGTTTGTGGCCATAATATTTTGAACCCCCTCTCCAATAACAAAAAAAAAAAAAATTTGGGAGAGGGGGCAATATTTTGAAACCCCTCTCTAATAGCAATAACAACAAAAGAGGGGGGATAATATTTGTCACCATAATATTTTAAACCCCTCCCCTATGCAATGAATATAAAAAAATATGGCTGGGGTTCAATATTTCGGAGACATAATATTTTAAATTTACATCCCCCCCCCCCGCCAATAGCAAAAGAAAATGGGTGAGGGGGTTTCAATATTTCGGAGTCATAATATCTGTAACACCGGATTCAATGTTTTATAGGGGTGTTCAATATTTAGCAGCGACATATTGAACCTGGCTGGTTGAGAATATCGCATGATATCTTAAACTTCATGGTATCAAAATATCATAGGACACCGATATGACAGATATCACGGTTTTAGAACATTACAGAATTTGAATGTACATGTACCAACAAATTATATAGATAAACGTGCTTAAACAACAAGAAAAATATAAATCACTTGGTATACGAATAATTATAAAAACTGTTCTGCCAGAATCTTTAATATACCTGTAATATTATTTAGAACAATGCGAATTTGCAATATGAAAAAAGAAGCATACAAAAAAGGATAAGTACATGTATGTGAAATGGAAAAAAGACCCTAAAATTCTAGTACAAACATATGCATAAAATGCATACCTATATTAAAAAAATTGTTATACCAACAAAGAACATCTTTTCATGACATTTTTTTGTACATTTACCACAGCTATTGAACATTACAGATATGTGAATACAACAACAAACATTATATAATATAATATATTTCAAAAGGACATGCGATTCATATTTGAATAATTTAAAGCAATCAATCGAAGACTTTTCTTTTATATCTCAAAGTGACAAACTTTTATTTTGTTATATGTGTTGTAAAAGATTGGTTGTGAGATATATGCTATCGAATGTCTCCTTCAAATATTTCTGTTTTGTCAAAAATATTCAAAACTCTTATATTACCAAAGCATCACGTTTATCAAGTTCATCTTTATTCACAGACAGTTTATGTTGATTAGTACTTGTTTTGGATCATTCGCAAATTCTTGGATTTCTTGCAAACAAATTAAATTTGCAAGGTTGTATTAATTATACGTGTCACACTAACATGCAAAAGGCGTAGAATTGCCATTGTTAAAGTGAAAAATATCCAATTTGTATTGCAATTCTACATGGTGCAAATTTATTAGCTGTTCATAGTTTTTAAAGAATTCTGTTTTTCCTGTGTAACACAATACGGTGTCAATAAGACAAATCGCAATTGGAATTCAGTTTTGTTTCTTCCTTTTCATTATACGTATTTTACCAATTCAATATCATTTTTAAAGTAGCATTAAGTATTATTCTAAAAAAAAATAACCAAGAACACTATACCCGCATGTGTCAAAATAATTTTAAATCGCACGCTAAAAGTATCATAAAAAATCATTATGAACGAGCCATTCTTTCACGTGTTGTGTATTATTACAAACACGTGTCTGGATTACCACGTTAAACTTACATGTATATAACGCACCAATTCTTTAAATTTCAAAGTGCTTCAATATTCATGAAAAGTACAGATAGTATGAATTTGTGTGGGTGATTTATTTAATCTACCATCTTCTTGAACCTTGTTTCATAGTATCACATGTTTCTTATAAAGACAGCGGTAATATTATAGACTTACATTTAATGCGCCTATAAATAAGATAAGTTAATATTAAATCATGTTGACCAACAGCTATGTTACTAACATGATTATCCTGCACTCACTAAACGTGAGGCAAACCAAACTATGTATTTTCTCTGTGAAATCATGTTTAGAGATACATGTACATCAAAAACACCTATAACCTATACCTTTATTATACTTTAAATTCTACGATTTTTTATGAAGTACACTGTAGATATCATTTTTCCTAGCACATAGCGGATTAGTTTAAGGTGGTGTGAAACACAATAAAATGAAGTATAATTTTATATTTTTTGTTGTTGGAATTGTTACGTAACATCGTATAACAATGGGTTAGAGCGTTCACCACGAATCTTTAAGTCATGAGTTCAAATCCTGCTTGGGATTTTATTATTTTTTCCTTTCCGAAATTTGTAAAACACAATTTTTTGTCAAATTTTGAAAAAATTATAAAATTATAAAACCGATGAAAGTATTTTGATAAAAACTTACTTTTATCCAAATTAATATCGACTGGTGTCCCATACAACCTTAACTACGGTACCCCAAAGTACAATTAAATCAGGGTCTATAACACACTGTATTGTAAAACAATCAAGATTTGACTTAGTATTTTATGTATTGGAGAAGTGCAGTAGAGATGGTTGAAGGGTATGCTTATTAGGTACTGATCGGATACACAAGTGATAGAGATTGTCACAACGAACAATTACATGGTCTCATAGTTTTTGTCCTAACGGTATATGTACATTAATTATTCTATTAATCGAAATTACCTCATTAAGATAACACAACAATATATTTTTAGATGAAAATTGATCTTCTTCTCTTTTTTTCATCGAATATGCAACGCTACAAGAAGGATAACTTTCAGTGTAAAGATATAATTACATTCCATTGCAAGCTTGATCAATTGGTAGTAAAAAATATATGATAGTGGATATTAAGTAATTATGGAAAATATTGTTTGCTTATCTTATTTATATAATTTTTTACTCACGTATTTTATGTACATGTATGTCATAATTATAGAATGATTGATTTTTTATGTATTGAATTGATTTTTCAAAATCAAACTATCCTCATTATTTTCAAGAAATTAGAAAGTTTTGTTTTATTTTACATCTTATATTAGGCGCCAATTTGATAAAGGGCTTAGCTTTTACCTATCACTTCGACAAACCTGGGATATATATCTCTAAGATACTCGCATAGTTACGTATGTGAAATTTTTAATTATTTACTTTAGAGTTATTCCACTTTTTCTGGAATGCTGTATTCATCCACCAAATTCATTTTATATACGGACCACTAAACCTATGATACATTCCCCTATGGGGGAATATTGTGTTTCTTCTGTTCGTCCTTAATTCTCTGTCTTTTTATTTGTCTGCATCAACCGCCAATGGATAAACAAGTTCTGAATGGTTAGAATGCGTTTATTATTAGAAAAAATGTACAACTATTGAAGAAAATAGTGACGCAAAATTAATAAATCGTTTTTAGCTCATCTGAAACGCTGTGCCGGATAATTATGCCAGTGCCAAGGTGGCATTTTTGCACCCGCTTAAGATGCAGTTTCGTAAAAATCTACATATACCAAATGATAGACCATTATATAGAGAGTATATAACCACTTTTGTTTTTAGTGTATTTCACCTGACAGGTGATATATCTACCTTTAAAAATTAATATCCCATAGGAAAATAATGATTTCCATAGGAGAAATAATCTTCCTACCGGAAATATTGAAAATCCTATAGGATTTTTAGAAAATCCTACAGGAATTATATTTCCTATAGGAGAACAGTATTTCCTGCAGGAATCTGGTTTAGACAGGTAGTTTACCTAAAGGAAACTAAGATTTCCTATCGGATTTTAAAATCCTATAAGAGTTTTGTTCAAATCTTTTTGGAATTTAAATTCCTATAGGAAGTTCTTTTATTACGGTAGGAAATGTCCAAATTTCCTTTAGGAAAACCGGTTTTTCTTATGGTTTTCCTAAAGGAAATTTTTTCCAAAGGTTGATATCTCACCTGACATGTAAGATGTATTTATAACAAAGGTGGTTATAAACTCTTTAAGCAATTGTCTATCACATTGCATCTATAAATATTTTGATATATGCAGATTAGACGGGTGCAAAAATGCCACCTTGGCACTGGCATAATTATCTGGTACAGTGTTCTGAACCGAAAGCTCAAGTGAGCTTTTTTGTCCGGCGCCCGTCTGTAAACTTTTCACATTTTTTACTTTTTCTCCGGAAACCACTGGGCCAATATTAACTTGGTAAAGAGAATTCCTAAATGAAGAGAATTTAAGTATTTTAAATGATTGGCAACGTCTCCTTTTCAAGGGGGATAACTAAGAATTATTGAAAATTTGTTGATATTTCTTTTAAAATCAACCTAAGACCATTTAACCAGAAAAGCTAAAACTTGTGTGGAAACATAATTATTCCGATAGCATAGACTATATGTTTGCTATATTTTACATATCTTCTTCTCAAAAACAATTTGGTCAAAAAAGTTCAAACTTGTGTGGAAGCGTTCTAATAAGGTAGTGTAGATTCAAGTTTGTTCAAATCATGATCTCCGGAGGTAGCTTGGGCCCACGATGGGAGTTGAACTTTAACACATAAGAATCAATAGAAAATATACATATTTTTTAAAAATCATCTTCTCATAAACCATTTGGCCAAAAAATTTTGTGTGAAAGCACCCTCTGATAGTGTAGATTCAAATTTGTTTAAATTGTGATCCCCGGGGGTAGGATGTGGACACAATGAGGTGATTTTTTACATTAGAATCAATGGAGATTTTTTAAATATCTTCTTACCAAGTATTTGGCCATAAAAGGTGAAACTTTTGTGGAAGCATCCTCAAATAGTTTAAATACAAGTTTCTTAAAATCAATCATGATCATAATCCCAGGGGGGGGGGGGGGCAGAGTTCAGCAGAAATTGGGGTTGTATTTTTACGAATTACTCCTAATAGTCAGAAATATTTTCTTTAAATAAATTGTGTGAAAGCATTTTCGGGAAGTTTTGACTGAAGATTATTTAAATAATGACCCCGGGGTTATGTTAGGGGCGACACTTGAGGGGGGATAAATAAAGAAAAATTATCAAAAAACCTTCTTCTAAAAACCATTTGGCCTGAAAAGCTAAAACTTGGGTGTAGATTCAAGTTTGTTCAAATCATGATCATCGGGGGTAAGGTGGGGATAACAATGGGTGGGTGGTTTTTTACACACAAGAATAGATAGTGCAAAATCTTAAAATCTTTTTAAAATCAATTCTGTCAGAAAAGTTTTATGTGTAGCCTCAAGTATATTCAAACTTTGTTCAAATCATGATATCCAGGGTTAGGGTGGGGACACAATTTGGGAGTGGTGGTAATTTTTACATAATTAGGAATAAATAGAGAAAAATGAAGATCTTCCTCTCAAAAACTGAAGTAAAAAGGAAATGATGTTTCACACAAGAATTTGTGCAGAAATTGTTGAAGATAATTCCAAACAGGATATGCTCTTCTAAATTGTTAATGCAAGATATTTTGCTCTGATACCATGAAGTTGATTTGCTCAGCGTTACATGTATGGTTAATGTTGTTAAGGTGAACGATATGGCTCCCGGGCCTCCTGTTGTAATTCTAAGATTAAACAGCTATGGTGAAAGATGGATATACATGTATTTGTTTTTCTCAAGGTATTACAATACTCAGTTTTTATGACCTTGAATCCTTTCTGTTTGTGTATTATCTCTGTGTATTAACATAATGCAAATACAAACAGATACAGGGAGTTAAAATATTAATATATAGAAAATGGACTTTTTTATGCATTTACTTCATGATATTTACTTACACGTATAAACATGCATTCAAACTTAACGATATTGGAAAGAAAGAAAGAAAGAAAGAAAGAAAGACGAATACTCAGCTGTCAACACTGCATCCTAGGACATTTAAACGTTCGGGTATTTAAAAGATTAAACAGAATTACACTTTTTATGCTGAACATGATAAATATACATCTTAAGTAAAGCCAGTCTATAGACATAGCAGTAATTAAATAAACACGATGGGATAATAACAGGGCCTTGACAAACAGAATGTTTAACAGCAGTTACAATTATATGTAACGGTGAACTAGTACAGTGTACATGGAAATTCACTATTTCTCTCGAAGCAACACAGGGTAAACTTCAAACACAGGAAACTGGAGAGGAACATCACGAGCTGGATTTGGGAAACAAGCATATATTTTGCAATCCGGTGAGGTTCTTTGGGCCAGTCCTGGAAAAATAATTAATCACAGCGTGTCTGAAAAAGGGATTTGAATTATTGACATGGATTTCTGGAGAATGAAAGTTACAGTAATACTTCATTATTGAGTTGTTTGGAAATTTCGAACTCTGCATGTGTCCGATCAATCGAGGTTCATTGTTTGGAGTTTCGATTTCACCGAATTGAAAAAAAGGAAGCATATGTAAGGTTAACTTTAGTTTCTGTAGAACGCGCGTTCTTAACCGAGATTAGGAAACATGGTGTAAACACTCGATGAATTGATTGTACTGTTAAGAAACTTCAGATATCGTGGTGAGGATTAGATAAGAACGCCCTGAAGGACAAAAAAAAAGAGAAAGTGGGAGAAAACACTGATATCGAGATTCGTGTAGAACTCTTGTGTTTTATACAAAAAGCGGTGGACACATAATGTTCACCAATGATGTTTCTTCGGATGTTGAGAAAATCCTGCAGGTAAAAGTCTCTCTCTCTCTCTCTCTCTCTCTCTCTCTCTCTCTCTCTCTCTCTCTCTCTCTCTCTCTCTCTCTGACACCAGATAAGATAAAAATACAACAAAAATTATTAATGATATGTCATTTCTTTTATTTTTCAACCATCCGTTAAAAGTCGGTTAGCTTGATATACCTCCAACTCGTATATAATCCCATCAATTATCTGTTCAAAACATATTCGTTGGACTGTGACTTTAAAAATCAAAAGAAAATGCAGTCAACAGTAACATTGTATATGTTTCTCCTTTATAAATTTGTAAAGACTTTTATAACGGTGCCTTTAATTTGTAGTGAAATGTTTCCTTTGACTCGGCAAGTCAGGTCGTGCAATCATTATTAAAGCTCTTTCGCGTATCGATTGCCTCTCTCTGTCCCTTCGTTTGCCATTCTTTACAAAATTGATTTTACTATTGTATTCTATCGCTCCCGCTGAATGACTTTTGTAGATATTTCACCAGTGGAGAGAACAATGAGAAAATCATTTGTTATCGTTATTTTACACTCTGTGTGTTTTAACCTTCCATAGCAAACCAAAATGAAACTATACCTTTATTTTGTTGTGAAAAATTAAGACACGTTTTAGATAACTACTCTAAATTTAACGATCCCATGTTTATCTATAATGAATAATTTATGTATCAATCATTTTTATGAACCATTATTCTATTAAGTTTCCCGCCATAAAGCCACATCAAATAATCATACAAGAAATCAATCGCAACTTCTCGGGCCTTTCCGGCAGGCTCGGAAGTGTTTTTCCGAAACTGCCGAAAAGGCCCGAGAAGTTGCGATTGACAAAGAATAAGATATACATAAATGTAAACAAACTTTTATTCGCTACGACTTTATTTCTCGAAATATTGCCGATAAACTGGTTCGCGACGACTAATGTTCGCGACCAAGCCTTATCCAGACTCGTGTTGTTATAACAACACTGGTTCGCGGCGAAAAATATTCGCGACTACGAGGCTCTCGCGAACCTCGCGAAAATTGTTCGCACGCAAATAAAAGTTGGGTTACAGTAATCTTTGAAAATCATACACGCAAAATCAAAATATCGACCTTCGGATTCCTTTTTAATTCAATTCACTTTATTGCGTAAGACATACATGTACATATACCGGTATATATATAGCATATAAAAAAGAGATTTTGACATTGTTTACACATAAGAGCTGTATAAATTTATACATTGATGGATTTTCTCAATAGTAATTTTTATACAATTAACTGGAAATTGCCGACAACGTGGACATATAAAGACAAAGTGATACTCTTCCTCAATTTTGGAACTGCAAAACTCAAATATTCTATTTTTACGAAAATATTTATATGGCATCCACTTTCTATGGCTAAATTATGAGATGACGTTCTAATTTTACTAATTGGTTTTTGTAAATACAAGGAATGGGTTTCACCAAATAATATTGTAGTGAAAAATGGTCAATATTTTTCTATCTATCATACATCTAGATGAACTATTTATATCTGCAATAAGATTTTGCAAAAAAGTCAAACAATTTTTGCTTTATAAGTAAAAAAAAAATGGCTTTTATAACATATTTTGTCTTGGTCATACGAGATGTAGCCTAATCCAATTTCAAACAATTTGTTTTTCAAATTCAAATAGATATATATACATGTATGTTATAACAAATGAATCTATCTAATTGTGTACATATCAAAATCGATCGTGGGGGATATTGAAGCTCATGTATAATTAAAAATTTACGCTTTAATTGGAGTATGATTGATCTTTTTCTTTAAAATCTGAAGTTAGTGCGTAAAAATATTTTTCAATTTCATTTTGTGTCCCAACACAACGGAAATTGCCAAAAAAAAACTAATTTACAAAACATCTTTGTTCAATAGAATTTCGTACCGAAAAACATTTAATTTCACTTTAATAGTTTTAATCGTTTCCTAGTGACTATTATATTTCTGATATTTTCTTATTTTCTTGATTTTGAAACTAATAGAACTGTTAATACCAGAATTAATATCAGCACGTCTGAGTTTTCTTTTCATACATTTATCAAAATAAAACCATTTGAGTGTGATTTATAGCTTACCAATGAAACACCCGCTATTTAGATTGATTTATACTATCAAAAGACATACATATAAAGATATAAATTTCAATGAAAAATTGTGCTTTGGCTCAGACAGAACTTGAAAAGAATTGCTTAAGTTTGAGAAGCATTATATTCAACCGTTATAATACGTAACGCAATGTAATTAAATAGTTCTATTAACGTCTACAACATTCGAGGGGTCCCCTTTTCCTTATAGACCCAAAGAATCTTAATGGCAGAGATTAAACATTATTAATTTTCATAAAATGAAAACTGATATACATCTTTTTGTATATTACGATTATCGGGCGAATATTTAAATAAGACATCATACCAATGGAGGTATTTAACTCATTATCACCTGTTTGTCATCACGTGCGGTTTTTTTTTTAATTCAAATGAGGTCGCCCTTGGGAAATGACCCAAAGAGATATTAATATATATAAAGGATATTTAGTTTAGTCAGTAGAAGTACGTTGACCCACGTACTTTAGAGTATCATGATCCACAGTTTGATTGCTGATCATCTTTATATGAAGAAGTGTTAATTCTCCTCAAGTCAATCAAACCTTTGTTGTTTTCATGGAACTGTAACAAAAATACGCGTATGAGAAAAACTTCTTAATCCGTTTTCAATCCGTTTTTAAGATTAAGGAAAGTCATCAGGTAAGAAGATATTCATATTGGAGGTTAATATTCATTTGATATAAAGATTATCTAATTCGAATGTACTTAGTTTTCCTCTGTCAAAATTAACGTTCGTATTTTCACATTTTGTTGATATAGGTAATCGTGAGGGGTTTTTTTTGTAAATATTGTATATTATCCATATATATTTTCATGCTTTGATTCTGGTTCCTATATGTAGGTGTAATGGCGTTGACTGCTACAAAGCACCCCCTCCTATACTCTTTTCCCAATTCAGATTTTTTTCTTCATTTTCTACATAAATCATTCCTTTAAAATTATAAAGTATGGGATGAAGTTTATCAAGTCAGTTATGACCGGTTTGTATTTTCATGTTCTTACTTTTTAATCATCAGGGAAAAATATGAAGAAAATGGTTCTCTACACTCTATTCAAAACGATTTAAAAGCTTATCCGGATACCTATATTCAATTTTATATTTGTAGAAATTAATTAATTTATTAATTACTGTTTCTATGAGACACTAAATCCAGTCTAGATATATTCTTATCTTTAATCCAACCCCTGATAACCCTTATTAAACGAAGCTATAACTAATATCAAGCATCATGAAAAATACTTTTCTCAGTTTTTCAAAACCTTTAGACTTTAAGCATGTTTTCAAAATGTCCAGCTTTGTTGAAAAAAGCATAATTTTACCTTGCCTGCAAATGTTTTGTTAATTCGTATGCATTTCTGCGAGAAAAGATGCATTTGCTTTGGGATAGTCTATACATGTACCTTCTCAAATTAAAAATATGGAGATGTGTAATGTGTTCTAGACCTAGAAAAACGAGGGGGTGGGGGCCAAATAAATCAGCCGTTTCGTGCAAACCTTTTAAATTCGTAAACAACTCTATCCAACCTTTTTCGATTGTATATGTGAATTTGATTTTTTAAATGTCTATGGGGGTATCAGTTACACCTTTAAATACGTCATTATCGTTTAATTCATTGACTTATATTATGCGTTCTGATACCCATATCATCTTTATATTTTACTTTGACTCCACTTTAGAATATATTTTTATTCTTTTGACTATTTTCACGATCGAGCTCTAAAGATTTATTTAACCTCTGCATACTCTTGCAAAGGACGTCGCTTTCACATAAAATAGTTTGATCTTTATATTTAAATCAAAACGGGGGGCATGAAATCGGGCCCAAAGTTTTTACCTATCAGTACAAATAAACATGTTGAAATGTATTGAATCCGCGAACATTTTCACACACTGCAGTCACGTATAACTTAATCAGATGACACTTTGACGATAAAACGGTGGCCATTGTTCAAAGATCAACCGTCGAGTAAATCATTATTTCTCTGTAACAATACGCATTCTTTCAAACGTTTTGAAAACCGCTGATCGGGCCAAAATGTATGAAAGACGCTTGGTCGCGGGTCTTTGATATCTATTAACATTTTAAATACCGTATGCAGGCAATAGGTGGGCGCATGAATTTGCACAAAATAAAAACAAAACCCGCTAGAGTCATCTAGAACATTTTCTTATCTGCGGGAAGTGATCGCAAGATTTCGACAAAAATATAGTCAATATCTTTCTTGTAGTAAGCAAGGACATTTTTATTTACTCGGTCGTGAAAAGACCGTTTATAAATGTTACTTGTTAATTACCGCAGTGTTTCGAGTGCCAATTTGTTGTTGACAATTTGGGAACCTTAGATAGATTCACACGACATCCAAACAAAGCATTGTTCACTTTGTTTATTTTAGAGGAATACCCCCGTGTTTTCAAAATTCGGATTATGGTGATGACATAAACGGAGATCAATGTCAAAAACAAAATGACGGGATAGACCCTAACTAGAGATGTGCATTTTCTGTATATTGTAATAAAACAAAGGAGAATACTGTTTCATTAGTGATATATTCAACATAACGGTGAAGAAATAATAATTATTGAGACAGACAATGATTTAATAAACAAATCTAAAATAATGAGTGAATATCTTGATCCAGAAGATGAGGTAATCAAATTTATTTTCAATCGATTGGATGTTACGCATTCATTCGCATCCACGTTCATGATTACTTGTCTCTTTGAAAAAAGATTGTTATTTGCTTTTTGTCAGTTTTTTATTGATAGAATTTTTATATTTAATTGTGTTATGAGTTTCAAATCTATGTGAATTTAGAGAGCGGTTAACGTTACATCTTAGAAATTCCTGTCTAGTTCTTTAAGTTTGTGTGAGTACCTATGAGCTAACTTGAGACATGTATATAAAGGATTAGGAACATATGTGGACGATAATCAGGTTATTTGAAAAATTTTGTTAAACTATTGGCTCTTTTATGTTTAATATCGCATGCATGGGCGGATCCAGAATTTTTTCTTTTCCAATGAAGGGGGAGGGGGTCCGAGAGATATTTAGGTTTGCCGGGGGGGGGGATGATTTCGGTAATATTACTTTGTAAATTTAAGAAATTTGAATTTTCCGGGGGGGGGGGGGTGGGGAGGGGGCGGACATCCCAACGCCCCAACCCCCAACCCCCCCCCCCTTAGATCCGCGCATGGCATGTATGTGTGGTTTACTAAGTTTACTAAACTTACTATGTTACTAAGTTTCCAGTTTACTAAGAGTTTTTATGTCGAGAGGGATAGAGCCTTCGTTACTGCATTGGCTTAATACATTATCTTTCTTAACATCCATCCAATCCCTATCATAAGAATTGAGATTAATCGTTTTAATGTCTGTGTATTATAGCACATGGGCGGATCCAGAAAAATGTTCCAGGGAGGGGGGGGGGGGGTGCGAGGGATAATTGTGTTTGTCACAGGAGGTCCGAGACCTATTTTTGGTGAATTAAATAAATCTGAACTTGGAAATGTATTGATTTTTGGGGTAGGGTTTCAGGCAAGGAAAAAATATAATGTGCAATATGCAGAAATATTATTAGCGTAATAAACGCATGTTTTTGAATGATAATAAGATAGAGATGCTGGTTTCTGTCTCGCGTTATTTTTTGATTGGCAACAGTACTATATCTAATTTCCAGGTTATTAGCATTGGTAGCTAACAATTTGCTTTGAGAGCGTAAACAGACATTTTATATGGCTTCATTTTAAGAAATTGACAAGATTTTATGTCTCTTAAAGTTTGTTCATCAATATCAAACAGTAATAAAATATAGATTAAACTCTTGATATAAAAGATATGATGAACGTGTTAAGTTAATGAGTTTGAGTGTAAATTTTAGACATTAGTAATATCCTAGATTATAGAATCGAACGTGAGACGTAAGCCAAAGGATCAGTTTCGGTGTAAAGAGGTTGAAACGCCGTAAATTTTAATTTGGAAGTACCATTCCCTGGCCATTTATCATGTGAATTATCCTACCCCCTATGTTCTCGATTCACAGTCGATCCACAGTTATAGTTTGTATAGTTGTACAAATCAATGCAACAAAGCACAATGAATAACAAGACAAACACCCTTTTTGTGTACACAAAAATCAAGTCGTAAACACACACATATTCCGGATTACTAACTTTTTGATTAACCGGAGAGGAGAGAGGTGTGCAGCAGTACGTGTACAGACAATGTATGACTGCACACCTACTTATTAATTAGACTTGTAACTTTGCAAAGATCGCTCTCTGAATTTCATGGTCCCGTTGCAAACCACTGCCAACATATATCCTCTCCAATTCGAGAAGACCTATAAACCATACCCAGGGACAGTCTGATGCGCAGTTTTATAACTTTGAATTTCTCTAACGCGAGCTGACTAACAACTCTTTAAGTAACGATAACTCTAGTTTGTGAGAAGAAGAAAATTGCTGTACCGCAGTTCATTGATGTTTAGGATATATAAGCAGCTAGAGGTCCCACAATATTAAATCTCCATCATATATTCAAGTACTGAAGCCATATAGTGTCTGACGCTTGTGACCTCACGGTATAAAACAAATATCATCAGTGTAAGAGCAAACACGTTATCCGTTTATCATGTGTAAATACCCGTATTTCAACAAAATATATGTCTACAAGCGGAACATAAAGACTTCAAAATTGAAATATTAAAAAACACAAAAAGCACGTAATTATGTGCTTAGTATTTCTGAACATGAACTGCACGAAACTTAATGAATTCAAAGACGTGACGATGACCTGAAAAAATATCAATAAAAAGAAAACCCTAATTTTGGATCATCCGCTATCGCCCTTGTAGTGTTAAACACTTTCTTTAGCAAGAAAAAAAAGGAAAGAAAGAAGAATATGAAATGAGTTTGTGCATTATTATAGACATCTCTACTAAAAGTACATTCCAACAGAGTCGGTTTGAACACAATAAATTTATCGTCAACGATGGGACTGTGTTTGATTAGTGTGTGTAGATTTCTGTATTGCTCTTAAAGAGTTTTAAAAGTGTATGTAAACAACTCAAACGTCAAAGACGTCATCCTTAAGACAAACTTTTATGTTCTATACTTGTAAAAACAATTTATTGATTTGTGTGTATAAACTGTTGAATCGTACAAATATTTGATTTAGAATCCTGAGAGAGATATAGGAAGAGAAGTGGTTTAAAACAAATTGTTTTGGTTTGAATATTATTTTAGACAATAGATATGCAGACTAAAAATTGAATGCTTTTTATTATGGTATCATAATTATATATCTCGTCTCATGCTCTGACTGAACGACACATCTAAATTATTTTATTATTTTATGTAATTTGCTCTGAACATGAAATAAAATCAGAAAAGTGAATCTTATATATTATTATATAAATTGTTTTGTTAAGACAAAGTCTTAATCCCTGAGTGATATCGCCGTTCAGCTTAAAATATTGCAAATAAGTATTGAAAATGAAATTCATTGCTCTTTTATTGCACAGTTAGAATAAATCAACAATTGCTATTAATCACTACATACTTTTATATACATGTACTTGTACAGATTTCCTTAAAGTATATTGAGGAACAACTGTATACAAAATTTACAGAACATTCTTTATCTTTTTCAGACCCACATTCTTGGAATGGAGGGTGCAGGAACCAATTCTCCGGAGTCCGTTCTCGGCCAAATTACAGCTTTTGAGAAACTCCTCCGCCATGCGATCTCCCGATTTTCTAAGGAACGATTATATAGTATGTTACAAGTGGCAGCCGAAGAACAGAGGGCGGCCAACCCAAGCCTGCCCCGAGGCGCCAAGACGGCAGCGGAGGCGAAGAAGCCATCGACGGCGCCTACACTGAAGCTCAAATCACTGGATCAGCTTCGGCAGTCTTTGAAACCCTTGATGAAACGAGAGGAAAAGAACGTTAAACTAAGCGACAAAGAAAGACAAGCGTTAAAGCATCTGGATACTTTTGAGAACGACTACAAATACCTCGGCAACTTGAAACGCCACTTCGACGATAATATTCACTCCGTGTTACTTAAGGATTACTTTGATCCTGCCGACCGGCCTAGACGCTCAGCCTTAAAGGACCGCGCAACAGAGAGCAATGACAAAAAGGTAACACCGACCTCAAAAAATCTCAAAGGTAAAAATTCAAAACGAGGTTCTCAAGCAACCGAAGAGGAGATCAAAACAACCGAGATGCAAAAACTGTTTGCAACTGTTACGCAGTTGGAAGAACTTGAAAGAAAGTGGGCCGGTTTGTTGAAAGATCGAGAGTTAAATCCAGACGACTTTGACCCCGATAGCAGCCATGAACTTATGACCTTCAGTAATTATTCAGCGTTTGAACCGTTATTGCGTCTAGTTCCAGATGCATTTGTTAAGTGTTACAACGCCATAGATATGGCAAAAGAGTGGCTAAATTTAGCTAAATCAATATACGGGGATAGGCTTCCACTTAAAAGCAGAGTGAAAGAACAATTGCCAAAATCTCGCGAAAATACATTATCGAAATCTCGTGAGCCTACTACGGTCTCCCAATCTCGCGAGAGCACCGTTTCTCCAAAAGAACCACCACCTAAAACTCAAGAAGCGCCCAAAAAGCAACCATCTCCAGATCCCGAAGAAAGGATGAAGGTTGCAAATGAGTATGCACAACAGGCGAAAGAAATCAAACAAAATATACGAGATATAGGTGAAGTCATTCATGAAAACGAAATCAAGTTGGAGACTTTAAATGACGAAATACAATCGCTAGAATCTCGGGAAGGTCGTATCGACGAACTCACCAATAATTTCGAGCAAGTAGATTCAAAACTTCTTCACGCTCAGAAAGAATACAACACGTTTCTCTACGAACGTCAACGAACGATGGAGAACTTGAACAATGTCAGAAGAGGGTCGGAGGAACATGGCGAGTTGGTGCATAAAGCGAATGAGTTCAACGCCGAGTTGACGAAACGCCAGTCTGCCTTGAAAATTCTTGAGTACAAGAAAAACGTCGTCCAGGAGGACTATTTGCTTGAATTGGAGCTTCGGCCAAATTTCATTCACTTTCTCGGAGACATGAAACAGCAAATCGACGACATCAAAACAGTAATCAAAGATAAACAGACGGAAAAACAGGAGCTCGAGAAACAGCTGGCTTTACTGAAAACAAACACTGAAAAAATCAAACAGCAAATGCAGAGGTATATCGAAAGATCAGAAGATCCGGAAAACCTCACTCGGCAACTCTCCAGACTTACCAAAGAGATAGAAGACGATTTGAATAGTATCGAAGGAATGGAGTCGGAGAGGAGTTTTGTATCCGAATCCGACGACGTGGACTTGTCAGAGTACATCACTGGTTTTAAGCCAAACACACCGTCAGTGAAGGGAAACAATTCCTCCAACGCAAAACGTGATCAAGTGACATATCATATACAATCCAGAACGAAACAGTCCGTAAAATCATAACAAGTCTCCATTTAGAGATGCTCAACATTAAAGTTGGTCAAAAAATCTGACGAAGATTGATTATTTAGTTATTGTACAAATGCAGTGCAAGAAAATTGTTGAGATGAAAATAAAATACCATTTAGAAACGTTAATATTTTTTTTTATCTCGTCTAAGTTTTATTTTACTATTTTTTTTAATAAGTTAAATACTTGTGAAGCATTTTCCATCAATATTTTCCAATTTTCTCCTTTCACGATGTAGGGTAAAAACATTACCCTTAATTCTATGCATGGATGTAAGTAAAAGGTCACTCAATGCAAATATTCTTTATACATGTATTTCTGTGGAAATGCTGTGTCCGTTGAAGGACATAGATCGTAATTTTTTAAAGGTTGTTGCAGTTCTTATGTTTTCCCTTGTTTGGCTTATTTAAGGAGGTCTGGTGGTCTACAAAGTATCCATCAGATGTCCTTTTTTTATATAGTTTATATTGTTTTTGTTTCATTCATACAAAATATAAGTAACACAAATGAATAAAATTATTTTTTAGTTACAATCTCACACATACTTCTTCCACACACATTGCATACAATCAGGAAAGTAGTTACTTTGCTTTAGAAAAGAAAAGTTGGGGGAAGAAATAAAAAAAAAAACCCAGTTAGAACAGAAACAAAAAAGGTAAAATACAAAGATTATTTTAGAATATTTTTCCATAAAGACCATAGTTTTTCAAAATTGAACAATTTTTGTCTTTGAATGGTCGCATATTTTTCTATGTGATATTTTATTCTTAATGGCAGAGTAGACCAACAAAATTTGGTATTTTATTTTGCATTAAGGATAAAAAAAATATATTGTTTAACATAAAGGATAATGAAGTTAATAACCTTGTTATTATTGGACAACGGTAACTCTCCAAAAATAATATTACATACATTGAAACCAAATCTTTCAGAAGTCTTTCTATAAATATGTAGACTTAATACACCCCACAATGATTTAACGTTTCTCACATGAAATAAAAACATGTAATATTGTTTCCACATTTTCCATACAAAAACGACAAGAATCAGAAGTCTTAATTTGAATTTTTGTGAGGTAATATCCAACAGGAATAATTCTATGCAAAATACGAAATTGAAACCACTGTACAGAGGAGTCACTTGTGGTTTCAAAACATATTTTAAAAACATCTTGTACTGATACTTTATCAAATCCATATGGCATAAGTTCTCACTCCCACTTATGAATCGAGTTTGGTATAACATCATTCTTGTTCAAGAAAAAGTAAAAAACTTTTGCACATTTTTCATTAAAAATAAAAGGTTCAAAAAGTATTGGTACATATGGATTAAGAGGTATTCTAACCGACGACCTGTCAATAGACTGAATTTTTAAATATTTTGAAATAGCAGTAATAATACTGTTGTATTGCATCATACAATTGTCAGTGAGATTATATTTCTCTCTAAAAAAAGTACCTAATTTTTGTATTTTATTTATGTTTTTTAAGCAATATACCATTTTTAAGTAGAAATCAATTCCAAATAGTTGAGTTGCCTTTTCTCAAGGAGATTGTTGTAGCATTGTCCGTTTTACAACAAAACCCTGTTTATAAGGTTTTTAGGTGTTTAATCTTATGAATCCTGTAATTTAAATAAAACACATTTACACATAGTATCACAGTCACACAAATAATATTTAGACAAGTACCTGAATTACAAATACCAAAAAATACAAGTAAAGGGACATATTTAATATAATCTTTTCCTCAGAATTTTATAAATTAAACTCAGAATATTTCACTTTATAAATATTTTCCACATAATCCTAATCCTGTAAATTTACAAGAATTATCTTTATAGTAGATACAAATGAATTAAATGCCTAATTCACAATTTAGACAATTCAATAAATAAAAAATATAACTTTTCAATAAGATTGTCAAAATATTCTTATATCATAAATTACACTTATCAAATTATATATATATATATATATATATATATATATATATATATATATATATATATATATATATATATATATATATATATATATAATGTTTAAAAGAGATGTACTTAAATATCTAAGCTATTTATGAACAGCCAATTTCCACTATATGAAAACAGATACTATTTATAAATAAATGCTCCTTCCTTCCCTCTTCAGCAGATGAATCAAAAATGCCACCACCAAGAACATGAAAAACCTCCCTCCAAAAGAGTCACCTGACCAGTATACTGCCCAAACAGGTTTAGATCCAAAAATAGAATTAACATAAACCAAATACAACCCAAATACATGCATAAACTCAGGGCAAGTATCAAAAGTTAAAAACACCATATTATACTGAAGTTAAGTAATGAAACAAACAAATGAATTAATTAACAAATTAATTGATTAAAACACATATATAACATTGATATAGTCTAAAAATTGCCCCTTCCATCCAGCCTTCTTAATATCATCAAATTCTGAACGAAGAATGGCGATAATTCAGATTCACGTACCATAAAATCCTGTACTCAGTTTAATGATGGACGATATTCATCCAAAATCAAAAGCGCTCTCGCGACAGAGATGAGATCTAGGTCATGGACATATTTTTGTTTATCATTGAGCACCCTAATCCAGAACCATAGCAATTAAGTTTATATCTTCAGCTACAATAATGAAACTTGTATCAAAAAGGTTTTCATTAAATCAGCCTATAAATATTCTGGAATTTGAATAATATTGTTTGATTTTATTTTCTGAATGTTTCTTTCGAATTCAAATTTGAAAAACCAATAATAATAATAACCATTATTAAACCGATAAAAATAAGGGAGAGAGAGTAACTAACCTAATTTAGGGATTAGCAATCAAGAGATGTTGACAACTCTAGACGAACTGAAAGATATCTGAATTTTTACCCGAAAATATCATATTTGTAGACAATAGATACAACTTAATAAGAGCATGCTTTTATAAATAATCTTCTGAAATTTCTCTGAAGTTTTACATGCAATTTTGCTCATCAAATAGCTCTTCTTCTGTTTCTAATTGCATGTAACTACATGTATATATCATTTATCCGATTTGGCTTAATTGACTGCAAGGTAGATAATAAATCTAACACTTTACTGACCAAATCTCATCTCCTTTAAATCTGTCTAAAATGTGTAATTTACAAGATATTCATGTTTGTTTACACAAGCCAAATTGTTGATAGCTTAGGTGTATGCTTTATCATAGCTGTAAAACCAATGGGGTCGGTTTACAAAAGAGCGGAGGCTTGAATATGCCTGATCCCTACATATAATAAATTAAAGAGTTTCTTTTACTGGCACTTAAAGGGGCATGGTGACGATTTTGGTCAAATACTATTTTTTTCTGTTGTTAATGTTTACAATGCTTTGGTTAGGCCTTTCTTATAGTCAACCAAAGTTTGAGTGTCAGTCGTCGTGTTATAAGAGAGATACAGAGCTCACAAATCTTTGTCATGTAAACAAAGCTTCCATCATGTGTTTGTTTATGTTTAGAATGTTGAAGCGAACATTCCAATTTTAAACCTAAAATGAATGTGATAAACGCTAGGAACTATTTATATATGCTTAGAACGAATTAGAAGAAAGGGAAATCAGCTTTAAAAAAGAACTTTTACCGGTATATTGAATATATGTACAGGTGAATCTCGATAACTCGAACTTCAGGGGACCATGATTAAACTTCGAGGGATCAAGAGTTCGAGAGATCAATAGTTTAAAAAAATCCGGAAATTTTTGTTCCCGTCATGTTGGTTCTAAAATTATAGTAGCCGGAAGTTTATATTCATAACATGGAATGATAGTCTAACATGGTTTAATTTGTATTTTCTGCTACTTTACATCAAATTCAACAATACAGAAATTAGTTTTGTGTTTATTTATTGTTTTGTTAACTTATGATTTTTTAAAAGTATTTTATATTTTCTTGATCACAGAAGAGTTTAAATAAAGACCGGTTTAATTTACCGTTAATTTCACAAGTTGTTGAAATTAATAGATCAGTTACAAATTAACTATCTACCCTTTGAAGGAAGCAAGGGGTAGTGTCACTTCCGTAATTAACCAATTAACACTACCACGCTAGCCCCAGGGGTTCACTCGATCATCCAGGTAAGGTCCACGCGGAGCTAATTATACGCTTGATCGGTCGCGTGTGTACACAGCCACCACTTCGAGTTATCAAGAGTCAAAAACAATGAAATATGTATAACGGGACCCAGGTTTTACTTCGAGAGATCAAGAACTTCGAGAGATCGGAGTTCGAGAGATCAAGATCAAGATTGCTTAGTTATATAGGGAAAAAAATCGGGACCGTGATTTCACTTCGAGAGATCAAGAACTTCGAGAGATCGAAGTTCGAGCCATCGAGTGTCACCTGTACTAAATAAAAACAGGACACGATCTTTGTTCACATGACAAAGAACTGCGAGCGATTTAGATTGCTTTTAACTCTACGACGGATGCTCACATTTTGGTTGATCATTAGAAATGCATTTCTAAAGCATCGTAAACAAAAAAAAAATAGAAAATTAAATTTGACCAAAATCGTGATCATGCCTCTTTAAACAAGTGGGCAGAATTGTTGAAACTAGATTCTTATAAAGGAAGGAAGTCAACTTCAAACTTCATTTGATTGTATAACCTTTTCCTATACACCGAAAAATATTTACAATTTTTATATGATATATTTTATTCACATTCCCTCAAAATAATTAAGTCATTATTCCAGCTTTGGAATGAGCTGCCGTGTCTTTATGAAATAATTTCCTTATATATTGATGGTTCTTCTATAATTATTATTTTTTTTTATTTTTTTTTTTGCAGTTGACAATTGCGTCACTCTTTTCTTCTTCTTTATATTTGGTTGGTTTTTCTTCAGAGAAGTTTTTACTGTGGGGTGTTTTTAAAAATAATCTAACATAATGTCTCTTTTGAATTAATAAAAAGGATTTCAGTAAAAACTAGAAACCTCAAATTAAAAAAAATTAAAGTGTGTAAAATCAGTAGCGGATCAGATGACATGGAATTTTATTTGTGTCCGTACTTGGGTGGGGCTGCACAATCTATCAAAGGAAATGAATAATATTAAATTTCACGTTGTCATACTCCTTTTTCTTTCAGATTAAAAACGTTCCTTGTAGATACATTGATCCGATCAGATTTTAAAATACGTAATATCCGTTAACACCAACCTGGTATGAAGTGAGAAGATTAATTGAAAAAAAAAATTCTTAAAAATGACGTAGATATTTTATGGATATTAATGATAGGGATAAAAATTGGAGTCAGCATATAATGCAAAACTATGTCTAGGAAGCCAAAACTGTTAATTGACTAAAATATGAACTTTTTATCGATCGATTGATTGTTGTTTTTCATACCTTCGATCTCTCTTTGTACTATCAATTTAATTCTATGTATTTGAAATGCTTTTTTTTCATTAGATAATCCATATTTAAAGTCAACACCAGTTAGAGGAATGATAATTTTTAATGAAAATTAATAATGGCTGCTTAGTTTTATACAGAGTTTTAAGTATGAAAATCATTCTAAAGTTAATGCCATTAAAGATAGTACAACCATGTATAATGTTCGTATATTCAGACCTATTGCTCAATGAGGGTTCTATAACGTGGCTGTTGTCCCATCACTCTCTTTTATTATTAAGGTCTTTACCAAATGCTCAATTCCTGAGTAATTGACCGTGTTACAACATAAATATTACACGGATAGTTTTTCCCATTGGAAAATAGACTCGGGCTAAAGTGGGGAGTTCCCCTTTGGTTGAACATAGCCAAGGATAAGATCTCTCGCCATTTTATTTTTAAAGTTTTTAAAGTTGACATTAAATTAAAGCCAGATGGACAAACAAATGCACTTGCAAACTGTTACCATTCTTATCTTAATAATTATAACGAATCAGTTATAATTTTCAAATAAGATTCAGAATTTGTCTAGATTCAATGTATAACAAACGTTTACCAAATTATCAAAAACTTTGACTAGTGTTCTTTTGAAATAATCAAGCAAAAATAAGAAGAACTTAAAGGTGAACATATTTTCATGGGTTGCTAATGGTAACGAAATACCTGTGAAGGACAATGTTAACATATTTTACACCCGATATATTTATATGAATAATACTATCAGAAAGTGTAAGGATTTTTTTTCAATATAGATTAGATTAACATGTTTATAGCACGTATATCGATTCCTCACTCATTTTACAATGTCGAAATTGACTTATAACAGTTAGGTAGTTAAAATGAACAGGACGTTTTGTAATGTTGGTGAAATTAATTATCATAAAAAATGTCATAATGGGGTTGTTTAGAGTTGGATTTTTTATGTATGTATTGCATCATCGAAATTCATTTTCGATTTAAGAAATACACCTGACGAATAAGCCTTAAAAAAGAAATCATTAAAATTATTAGGTATTGCACGGGTAATATTACAACACATTCGGGTTCATCAGAAGAACGAGCGTATAACACAAGTAAACTGTTTGCAGATGCAGTGTCTAGAATTAGCATGGAGTTCAAAATGATGTAAAACAAAAAAACAAAAAAAAAAGGAAGATGGTTATATTTTATCCAGCATTTTCAAATGTTGGTAGAGAAAGTTAAGAAACAGCGTTCACGTTATGTGGAGTGCATCATTTCTACGGTATGCTGTCTGAATTACTTTTTTTTGGTCCCCACTTCTTAGAATCGCCACCGATATTAAAACATGTACATGTAACTTAATACTTTTGTATATTTGCACCAGGAAAAAAAAATTGTCTAGAGAGTGTTTATAGGCTGTCTCTGTCATCTTGGTGGACAATGGCTTTTTCATCAACAGCACAGAAAGGATACACCAGTAAATTAATCGAGTTGCACGAACCGTGCCATTCGATCGATTTTCTTTCCATATAAATGTACATATAGACAAACCTATCCAATAGCTTCATAAGCGCTTTCCACAGGTAAGCAACGTTTTTTGTATTAATATTCACTATAAAAATATAGTTTCAATGATTTTATGTCTGTCTATTTTGCATAACATTTTTTTCAACGAAAAAAGGTTCCAAGAAACAAAGTTAACAAAATTCATTTTTTTAAGTATCTTTTTTATTTTAAATCTTTTTGGGTATTCATAATCAGGATATTATTTATCAAATATTGATAATCTGGATTTATTTCGCTTTTTGACGATTTGTTCTGCATTTTCTATATATGTATTATGAATAAATACCTTAGGGAGGGGTTCAAATCAAACATTGTTTTCAATTCATTACATTGATTTACTTCTATAGATCTTAAGATATGGAGTAAAACGTTCGATTACAAGATGTACTTACATGTAGATGTATTTATAATTTGTAAACTAGATTTTGGATATTTTTATGTGATTTGGAATATTTATTTGTTAAATTTATGATATTCTAAATAAAAAGAGAAAACTTCTATAAAGGATTTCAATGTGCATGCAAACTTCTTCATGTTGCTTATCTCATTTTGATCAATGTCCAAAAAGGTGACAGTCCCATCCTACTTTGCACTGGTCTTATCTTGGTAATGAATATTGCCCAGTGACAAGGTCTCTTACTTCTGTGAAATGGCTCTATAAATTGTATATTCTAAAGACAAGCGACATATCGAAATAGAGTGCGTTATTTTATGATCGCTTTAGGGCTTCTTAGATTAATTATTTAAAAGGAATCTTTCGTCTGGGTGTAAGACAATTGCAATTTCTTGCGCCTATCAGACGAACGGAAAAACAACCTCAGGTGTATTACGTAGAAAACTAAGACGACCCTAGCAGATCATTTCAAGGATACTATTCATTGATCAATTTTCAATTTCTTTAATCTTTTTCTTCATATATTTTATATTTTATAACAAGAACTGTATTCGAAAAATGCAAACTTGACCATGCGAAGATTTGTAGAATTCATGAAAAAAATCTATCTTTCGGGTCAATGTTGTTTAAGTTGTCCATAAAAACACGGTGCTATTCTCATATAAAAATTATCTCATTCTAAATTTTTAGCTTTGGGCCTGACAAATTGAACGGAGACGAATTCTTCGCAGCCTCCCCCCCTCCCTTTTTCCTCTTACATTTGTCATTGTATCCATCACCTCTTTCAATTGTGTTGTTCCATCAATGAACAGACAGAATCTTGAGAGAAGTCTATGGAACAAAAACAAATATTTTAGGTTATAAATACGCAAAAAATATATATTTATATTTATTCTGGCTCTTGCTATTCTCCTAGTCTTATTTCTTGCTCTGCTGCTCAGGTGTTTTCCACATGCATCAATTCTTGGTTAGCAAGTTTTTCTGCAAACTTAAAATTTGTGAGAATGAGCCTTTAAAAAAATCATGGATCTACTCCTAAACCGTGCGGTTATAAAATACTTTTTACCGAAATTTGTGTCTTTTATTTGCATAATAATAATAATTTTGATTTATCTAATAGTATATTCTTCACCAAAAATCGAAATGTTTTTATCTACTAGTATATTTTTCACCAAAAATTCATATCAACCTTTTATACTAGAAACAGTGTGCCATTTTTGACCGTGTGTGCAAGCAATATACGATGGAATTGTTATTACTTGTGTTGAAGTGGGGCACTTCTTTATTCTTGTACATATAAATCACATTCTCTATCAGATAGAGGACAGTTGGCAGAATATAAAAATATAAAACACTATGTTACCTTTTCTCAATCTAATCATTATTGATAACACTGAAATATGAGCTTTTTCGTAATTTTTCGGTCAGCTGATATTAAGGAGGCCGATTTGGGTTGTTTTTTTTTTACAGAAAAATACAATAGCAAAACTCTTTATTTTTTAACCATATGTCATTTACACCAACTCTAGTTTCAAGACAATCGACCATCTGGTTCTTTTTAGGGGTCATCGCAAAATAGAGGTACATTTGCTATAGGAATATATAGGAAACTGTCACTTTCCGCACTTCGAAGCAGATTTTAAAAAAAAAACTACTATAGCTTTTTTCTCAAATTGGTATATATGATTATTAATAACATCTCCTAACTGATATGTAAAAAATACTAAATTCTACCGTTTGGTTTTTAGTGGGGGTCATCTCAAAATATTAAAATGGACCAAATTGTGCTATATATTTGGAGCATTACAAATAAAGATTGGTACAATGGATTCATTCAAAAAATAAGAAAAATGTCTTCGAGGATAGCATTATTCTGTGTATAAAATTTCAACGGCGTACGATTTTTACTTTTTCTTTTATGTTATTTCTTATAACATACTCCTAAAAAGCTTCATTTTATCATAACGTCATAAAAGCACAATGGCAACGCTCCCCTACCGTACAACGGAAAAATCCTCTTAAAAAATAAAACTTTCCTTAAAAAATCTAAATATTTTTATCTGAATTTTGTTTATTGTGTTCAATTTTATAAATGATATAGAAAAAATTTCATAAGAAGTATAAATACATTGTATTATACTAGAATGCGCAAAAACATGCGCAATGAAAACTAAAGTCGGCCTCCTGAAATTAAACTGCATGAAACAAGGATGTTTAAAAGAGAAAAAAAGATTTGTTTAAAGGAAAAGTTAGCAAGTGAATGTAGGAATAATGATTGTCTGATGTATATTTTATTTTTCAGAAAGATTGGAAATTTTAATGTCAGATGGAATTCTATGAACACGCTGTTGCAAAATGAGGAACCCGTTCCTTAGTCTGTTGATAATAAGCGCTGTAGGCAGTCATTTGGATTTATGTGCCAGCAGCGCCCTAAACATCGATGGCCTATTAAAGAAATACGAATTGGCTTGTGGAAAATATCAACTATGTAACATCCCCCAATCCAATGTCTATTACCATAGTGTGTTTCACCGATGTCCACCATGTTCCTGCGATGAGAATTGTTTTGAATTGAATAATTGTTGTCCAGATGTGTTTTTTGGCGCTAAATACAAAGTGTTTACAAACTTTGTCATTGGATCCGCAGCCGATCATGGATCAGACAGGTACGACATGTATGAAGTTATTGCGCACTGTCCCCCAGAAGCTAGTGCAAGCATCAGAGCAAACTGCGAGTCCTCCATGGCTCCAAAGACGTTGATTAGGAACCCACCAGTGACATCTTTAGCAACAAATCTTTCATACTACAACAGCTATTGCGCTTACTGCCATGGCGAAAGAACATCCAATCTTGTCTACTGGGATATGGGGATAGGAAAATCAGAGGTTCCCTACGAGTTATTTTTTATAAGCCCATTTACGCAAATGTTAAGTGTGGGAGAAAGAATTCAGATACCATTTTTGTTTACGCCACCCCAAAGAGTGGATAAGTTTGTGAAGAAGAAGCCCTTAGAATATATCGTGCCTTCAACATGCCTGGATGATGCCGATCCTGACATTGCACTGGCTTGTAAGTCATCCTATTACCTACCTTTTCGCTTTCACAAAAATGTTTTCTGCTATATTTGTAACCTACCTAAACACAATACATCAATCAACTACTGTAACTTCACTGGTCATTGGGATGTCGACGATCCTTCGATTAAAACTGCTTGCAGCGACTGGGAAACATCTCCTATGACTTATCCTTACAAGAACTTTTACTGCTTTCTATGTAATACAATAACAAGTCCTGTATCAAATCAAGATGTAATTATGTCAGCAGATAAAAAGAATGTCGTTCATTTTTACGATGCCGTCTTTGAATATGAAGAGCGACACAGCGTTGATTGGAGACAGAAGGAAACTCTGGAAATAAAACTCAAAAACATAAAATTTCGAAATAGTAAAATGTATCAACAAATTAGTCAAACTAGACTCGAGAGGCACGAGGAAGTTTTGATTAGTGACGGTTGGTATGGCTATAAAGGCATTCAAATTGATATAAGGAGCCTCCTGCAGACCAAAGTAGCCATGTATCCCGATCGAGTTTGCAACAAAAACCTTCTCCCTGTATCCGTTCGGAGCTTGGTGCCAACCAACTGTGACTGCGGAATTGATTGCATTTTCAGAAATGTCTGTTCCTGTTGCGTTGACACTGCTTTGATGAGTGCAGCATCTTGTTTGTCTGATGCTGTAAATTACGAGTCAAGTCTACGTAAGGCGGAAACAGAAATCATAGTGATCGACGGATGTTCCATTAAGGAGACCTATATGTTCTTTTTCCAATATAAGAAACTCTGTGAAAAGGACACCGGAATGTTTTCTTCTCTTTTTATAACAAACGGGACGGCCACCTTCAAAAACGTGTTTTGTTTCTTTTGCAATTCACCTTTATACCGATTGAATACTGAGCTTCTTCACAATCCTTTTACACCGATTGATATAAACATAATCTGTCCTAGGTTTCTCCATTTCCTATATGCTGGATCAATTAAGGATGTAATTGATTTAGCAAAGAGCGAGGGGTGCTCTGTATTCTTTGATACTGACAAGACAACAAAATGCAGGAAAGAGGACGACGGTGGTTTTGGCGGAGGATTTGGGTTTTTTAGTTTCTATGATTATCCCGAGTTTGGCGATGAGAGCAAGACAATTGATGTATGCAACAGCACTGGTAATATGGTTCATGACATTGACGTCAATATTCGATGGGCATGCGAGAACATCAGTGATCAAGCTTTCCCGCCGATACCTGGATTCAAAAACGAGTTTTGTTTGCTCTGCAATGCAAATGGCACGGCACAAAACGTTAATTCAAGTTGCGAGCCATCCAGCTCAAATTATCTCAAAATATACAGAGATGGGTGTGAAAGTCTGCCAGACGTATCACGTATATATGAAATTTTTCCTTTTAAGAACGCATTCTGTTATGCTTGTAACAATCCAAATTGCCTCCAAGATCATTGCTTCCCAAACTCATTATTCAATGTCGATGCTAAGGATTGTACCAGCCCCACTGGGAGTTACTTCCGTATTCGCGAGCAATTTGTCTTGCAGAAGTACTCACCATCAGAGATTTTCCATGCTTCTCCAAAGGACGAAATACAGGTATGGTGCCATCAATGCTATTCTTGCTCTTAATTCTTTTGTATGCAAAAGTGTAACTTAACGTAGAACCAAAAAAGTTTCACAAAATTTACAAAATATTAGTAATCACATACCGGGTATTACAAATTTTGCCTAGAAATATTCATTTTAAATCCCCAACAATTGTTATCCTTTTTTTAAATAATTGTATGACAGTATAGGAAAATATTGCATACTCGAAATCCTATCTCTGATATGTATAACAATGTGAATGAGTGATTTTATTAAAGAAATAAGATTTTATTCTACATGTAGCACCAACCGAAATGTTCTCCCCATAAATATCAAAGAATGGTGAAATTATGAAAATGAAAACAAAAAAATTGATTTATGGTTTTTACTCAATAATACTGGAAAATGTAAATGTCTATGAATAAAGTTCATCAATACCGGACCACTACTAGTATCCTCTCAATGCAGTACAGATAGAATGGTTTTTTACCTGGTCGATCACGATTTTAGCTCGCCTGCTATTGTTTAATATATACAGTATTTTACTGGCCCGTTTACGACTGCTTGAAGAAAAAGCACTCGTTTTCTGTAATGATTTATTAATACTCAAGTGTTTAAAGTTTTATTGATAGTTCGTACACAATATTTGGCTAATTATTATGAAAATAGAACAGATGGTAGAACAATTGACGATTCAATATTTTGCGATTTATGAATTGTTAATTATAGTTTCATTTTTATGGTGATGTTTGACAATTTAATTTTCAAGATAAAATGTCTGCGATTGAGGGGATTTCGTTAAAAGTAAGCATTGATTTGCAACCGACAAAAATAGATTACAAACGAGTTATTATTCTAGAATCAGACCTATGAAGGTCAGTGAGTTCAATAAGAAAAAAGAGCACAAAATCGTGTACGTCTTCAACCTCTGATTTTTCCGAAACTAATAGTACTAGTAATCATATAAAATTATGGAACAATAAATTGAAGAATGTTGTGTTTCTATTTCAGTCTGAAACTTATGGATGCTATCCGGGACGAGCTCTGATTGGAAATACCTGTGAATTATTATTATCTAAAGCGAATTTCGTCATATATGGTATTGATATTTCTGTTGAATTGACAGTCAATTCTACTTACACAAATTCCTCTGTTACAATGGAAAAAATTAAACAGTCTCTTAGCAACATCTTTTTACAACAATTGCCTGAAAATACTCAAAGCTTTTTACAATTTCTCTTGCTATTGAACAAGAATTCTTCGTCAAACTTGCCAGTTGAAAGCACCATGAGCAACGTTCATTTACTTGTGGATCTTTATTTTGAAGTTAATTACATGGACTTTGATAGACGTTCTGTGGAGGCCAAATTACTAAACTTTCCACGTTCAATTGAACATACTGTCTCCTTAGATAATGGATCAATAGAGTGTGAAATCAAGAGCCTGGGATTTTCATATCCTGCCGATTCTATCAAGAACAGCCTGCCAGATGCCCTTTCGACCTTGCAATTGAAAGGCGATATGAAAAGCTACTTCAAAATGCCTCCCGGTGTTGTGTTCGTGAGTAACTTACTCTTCTGCGTACACGAAAAGTTCAACTCAAGTTTGTTTTTCTTTGATGACGAAAAATTAGAAATTATTTCGAATCAAACAATGCGTCGATTTAAGATGGGCGAATTCGTGTTGGATTATGGAGGTTTTGTTGGAGTTTGTATCTATGGTAATGGCGGTGATAGATATCCAAAATACCTCCTAGATCGTACTTTTATGGAAGTTAAACACTTGTCCACAGTATTTAACGGCGTCAGTGCAGTGTGTATGACTTTAGTTTTTATAAGCTACTGTTACTTCAAAATCCTTAGAACACCTACAGGTGTTAATGCAATTTTTGTATCCCTGTTTCTGTCTTGGTTTCATCTAGTGAGTTCTTTAGTGAAACTCCTTCAGCATATCAAACTAGCATGCTTTGTAATCGGGCTTGCTCTTCATTACATTTGGCTCTCTATTTCTTGTTCTGTTTGTGTAGCAGCCTGCCATCAGTTTTCACTTTTTCGAAACACCAAAATGGAGGACAAAGAATCGCAAGACAAAACAAAGTGGATAACGCTCATCCATCTCATTTTCAGTCTCTTTACTCCAATGCTTGTTGTGGGTCTCAACGCTATATTGTTGCACTTGTTTCTATCTGATCCTTTCTATTACAGCCCTGACAAGTGTTTCCTAAGTCATTACCTGTCCTACATTGTGACCTTCCTTTCTCCTTTGGTACTGTCAGTCATTGTAATAATATTTTTCAATGGAATGGCTTTGAAGATGGTCATCACTTTGAAGGGAAAAATAATGAAAAAGAAAAAGGCTGAGTTTTTCATACTGTTAAAATTTGCAATGTTTGTTTGCATGTTCGCCATTCTCCGAATCACCGAATTGTTTGTTGATACACCCGACTATTCCTTTGTAATTGATTTGATGGTTTCGACTCAAGGATGCTTTGTTTTTCTTGCCTTCTGCTGTTCCTCTCATATCTGCGGCTGGAGAAAAAACAATGAAGATTCTTCGTCTGTAAGCGATATAAACCAAACCATGGAAAACAAAATAGAAGTTGAGGATACAGAGTAATTATGTTGCATATAATCAGATTTATGCTGAAAACAGAATCACCCCCCCCCCCCCCTTTTCAAGGGATATGCAAAATAGCACTCTGTATAACATGTATCACCTGTTTAGTGGTTTTATATTGTTCTTATTCTGTTACTTAATTGTGAATATTACGGATTTAAGAGGCTTTGATGGCTTGATGATTTGACTGTATTGGTCTCCTTTAGAATAAGAGCTCTGTATAAGGATTAAGAAAAATATTCAAATTTAAAACGTTTAAATGTATGGATTTTATTTTACTAAATAATAGTTTATAGATTATAGAGCAAACAATACCAAAAAGGTTAAAGGAAATCTGATTGGTACACTGTAATATGTTGACCGCGCAGTTTCCTTAATGCACGCCAAGTTCATGAAAATAAGTTAATAATGATTACAAAGTCGATAAACTAGGTTTATTGGTTTCAACTGTAGTTTACGGATATTAACTATAGTCGTTTAGGTAATAAACAATTTAACGCAACCATCTATGCTTCAGAAAAGTGATAACTATAATTAATGCGCTTAAAAGGTCATAGTCACGATTTTGGTCTAAAATTATTTTTCGAATTTTAATGTTTACAATGCTTCAGTAAGGCATTTTTAATAGTCAACCAAAATTTGAGTGTCATTTGTTGAGTTATAAGTGAGTTACAGAGCTTAGAATTCTTTGCTATGTAAACAACGCTTTTGTTTAAATTTTGAATGCTAAAGTGAAAATTCCAGTTTTAGACTAAAATGAAAGTGTTAAACGTTAAGAACTGTTTGTTTATGCTTAAAATGAATAAAAAGATAGAGTAATCAGCTTGAAAAAGATTTTTTACTGGTATATTGAACCTTTGTAAACAAAAACACAAAAACAGGGCACGAGCTTGTTTACATGACAAAGAATTGTGAGCCCTGCATCTTGCTTATAACTCTACGACTGACTCTCAAATTTCATTTGATCATTAGAAATGCATTCCTAAAGCATTGTAAATAAGAAAAACAAAAATAGAATTTGACCAAAATCGTGACCATGCCCCTTTAAAAGAATTATTCACGATTACAAAACATAGCTTATCTAATATAGTTTTACGATTTGTGAAACAATGGTTAATTACTCTTAACTATAGTTGACGAATGTAGATTAGTTAACAGATGTGAATATATATTTTAGCAAAACCTATTATTAACGTTTATTTACAGACGGATAAACTTAGATTAGCATTAGTAAACTATGGTTTACAACCGTCAATGTGCTTTTACAGATAAAAGCAAATAGTTAATTTTAGTTAAAGGTTCGAATACTATAGTTCAAGATGCATGATCCGATTTTTTGGCTATTTCAGCATCAAATAATTTTCCATATAATAATAATAATAATACAAACCAATTATCTTAGAAAGTTATAGACTTTCGCCTATTTACGCCAGCAGAATCGGTCTCTTTTCAAAGTTAGAAATATTCAAAGTAAATAAAAGAATTTCTGTATGGGCATACAAAAAACCCAAACCAAACAGCATTATGGGAATGTTTAGAAAAGGGAACCGTTTTGTTTCGTTCCCCGAATGATTAGCTTTTTTCAACCCGCATGTTATGCATCGATTGTAAACAAAGCAAATTTCAAAACTATTAGTGAACAAAATGAACATATGTTTATTTTTGATTTGCCAAAACATTATGACTTTTATTTATAGCGATGTCAAAGTCGTAATACAATCATAGCCGCCTTGACGTCAGGGTCGAATTTCAATATGAGGCGAAATAACGCGGTACCCTTTTGTGTAGTTTGTTCTTAAAAAATACATATCATTAGCATAACCATCGTTTAAAAGCGGTCACAAAATTAAATATAAAATTGGACCAAGCAGCTTTAACAGTCAATAAACCTATTTTAACAACTGTGAATCTATGTTTAGCTTATTTTTGTGAATTTGGCGTGCCATAAGAATACCGCATACGTTAAAGTAATATAAGTATTTGTTTTCATGGTAGTTCGTTTTTATGCACGTTGTAATTGTTTCTATTATATTCAGTGTTTTATAAAAAGAAACTTTTTTAAACTTCTGCATGCTTGCTTATGCATTGGAATAGATTATTTACTTTTTATTTATAACGGCTTATGATTAAAGGCACATGGTCACGATTTCTGTCAAAAAATATTTTCTCGTTTTTAATGTTTATAATGCTTCAGTAAGACATTTATAACAGTCAACCAAAATTTGAGTGTCAGTAGTCGTGTTATAAGCGAGATACAGAGCTCACAATTCTATGTAATGTAAACAAAGGTTTTGTTTATGTTTTGAATTTTGATAAGAAAATTCCAGATTTAGACCTAAAATGAATGTGACAAACGCTAGGAACTTTTCATTTTTGTTCAAAACGAAGTAGCAAATAGAAAAAGTCGGTTTGAAGAAGAGCTTTTACCGGTATATTGAATCAATGTAAACAAAAACATAGCACGATCCTTGTTTACATAACAAAGAATTGTAAGCTAGAAATGCATTACTAAAGCATTGTAAACAATATAAATAAAATAAATAATGAAAAAAAATTGACCAAAATCGTGACTATGCCCTTTCAAGTAGTAAAATGTTTGAGATGTTGTAAACTTGATGTTACATAAGATGAATTCCGTATCTTTGTCCAGTTATAATGAAATCTTACTGAAGAGAAATATGGACGAATTGTATTTGTATGTATTTGAGATTTTATTAAGCACTTTTCATTAAAATTCTGTATTTTATGACATGTTTTGGAATCAATTTGTTGTTTCGTTAAAAAATAAAATTTCAAAAAATTGATTTTTTTTATATCTGTTTTAGGAATAGAAGTCTGAACAATCTTTTTGGATTCTGTCGTCCTTAGCTTAATTGTTTTATCATGTCGAGTATTTCTTATTCATTGTCGACAAACTATGAACATATACTAAAAACAACACAAAGGACTATACATGATATGGGCCTTAAATGGCCCCCTAAAATGTACATAATCAATTTACTGTAATGCTTTGCTTCCTTTGTAAAGATATACATGTGAAGTTTTTTTTTTCACAATTTTCATTTTGATTCAAATGCCCACAATTTGAAATATGAGAGCAAAATGTTAACATTTTCCCGCCATTTTCGTCTGTGGACCAAAACAGCAAGGAAATCATTGAAAATTGATGTTCATCAAATATTGAAGAAACCACAGTATCGTTCAAGAAAACACTAGCAATAAAAAAAAATTAAATTTAAGGTTGTTTGACATAACTTACACTGTGTCATATGGAAATATTTGCAATATCATTGTCGATATCGATATAAAATGAACTTTTATAAATAAAAAGGGTATAGCAATATGCATCATTACGAAATCGTGAAATAATTCTGAGAGTTTAAAATGCCGATAGCATTTCGGTTACATGCATACAATGTTGTGAGTAGATGAAAGGTCTATCAAATTATGAAATAAACACGATTTCCAATAAAAACCCCAAAACAAAAAGCTGACATTTATTTTAAAAAAACGTTTGATGATTTTGATGTACTGCTAGGCTTTATCTTTGTTTGCGTCATCAATCAATTTTTCTATGAAAAGACGTCACATAAATTTTAACGACAATCGATAAAAATAAAAATTGTATATGGCCTAGGGAGTCCAACACGAATAGTCACCGATTTTTTTATCAGCAATGATGAAAACAGGCGCTATAAATTGTTGCTTTTGATATCCCGTTGTCAAGGTAGCAGAGATTTAAGATGAAACCCTTTACTTAGATCCAAACAATAATGGAATATAACGTACATGTAGGCATACAGAAAAGTGAAATTCGGAAAAGAAAATTATTTACACTTAATAAATCAATAATTAGTAAGAAATAAAGTTGTGAGGAATACGACATAAATATTGTGACAAACTGATAACGCATAACTGGATAAAAAGCTTGCAATATTAAGAAGGATCGACGGCCATGTCCATTTTTTTTTACTTTATTAATCTCCTTTGAAAGAAGAGCTCTGTATAAAAATATAGGATAATACATCAATTTAAAAGGTAAAATATAAGGATTTTTTCTTTTAAAAAATAATGTTTTCTAAACAAATCATATCTTTAAACCTTAGGCAGATTCTAATGGCTAGTTTGTTGACCATCCAGCCGCCTTAACGTGTTACAATAGTAGCTTGGTAACTGTATTAGTGAAGTTTTGAATTAAAGCTCACATGCAAGTGATTTTTATGGAAAATGTTATATCATTTTTTCAGCATGGGTAGTACAATCAATAGGAAAATTGGCGCCCATTTCTATGGTAACAATGTACAAAAACTACCCCCAATTTATACTGCACAAGACATGTACAAGTAATTTTCTATAAGTTGCATCAATTTTGGAACACCCATTTAGTAAGAGAATTTCTGGTTTTCCAATATGTCTTCCGTTGGAATCATAGTATACTGCGAGTAAGGTTTTCTTCTAAGGTACTGCCAGAATAGTCCCCCAACCAGTACCAATAGAATCACAGAGCACACGATTCTACAAAAATGATTATTCAACTTAAAGAAGGAATGAGGAATCTGAATTTAATTTGGATATCAATACGGTCGGTTACGTGATCAAATCCCATAAAGTCTGGAGGCCACGTGTCAATTATAACTTTCATTAAACAAAATCTGGATTTTTTTATGTTTACTCTGTAAATATTTTAACACATATATTCTACATTAAAATATTCAGTTTAGAAAAGAAAATAATCTGACCAAAGAAAGTAAATGAGATCATTTTGTTTGTTAACATAACGGGTATATTCTAAAAGCCATATTGGTTCACGATACTTATTACTGGATTATAGATAATATAATTATACATGATATTTTTATTGGTTTAATTTACTGCGATTTACGTACAAAATCCCTGTCAATAGGACCGTGATTTTCCGTAGATCTTTGCTGTCGGGGTTAGGCCCGTGGGTGATTGTCACGACCCCTGGGGACGGCATGGTTGGGGGCTGAGGCACCCTGGTAATATTAACAGCTTCATCCGCACCCAGTGTGAGGTCATTTCCCAGATATGCTTGAATGGTTGACTCGTTCATGGGGCAGCAATGTTTACTACGCAACTGCAACCACTGCAAAGGGAAAAAATAGCCACTGTGCTAAAGCATTTTTGAAAAAAATCACGCACTTTGATTTTTTTTACGTGAGTTAAATTTAGGACCAAATCAACACACTTTAAATGTTGTTTTGGTTGTTTTTCTTTTTAAGTTTGTTTAATTTAGGGCCATTTCTTAATTTCAAAGTTTATACTATGATTAAAAAATTCATGCTATTAACAGAAAAGGCAGCGAACAATTCTTCAACAACAATGTACATACAATAACCTATTCATGTACGTATTTCATGCTTGAAGAACCATTAGTGCCAGTGTTCACTCACATAAAAACCGCCAATGTCTCCAACTGCTCGCAGAGTGCTCTTCTCTTGATTCAAATCGCAGTACAGAGACAGGACTGTGGTCCTGTTATCAAAGAAACAGGTAATGAAAAAAATCCATCAATTTTAAAGAAATTAATGGTATTTGATACTTTTTAACATAGTTGTTTACTACAAGTCAATCAAATAGAAATGGCATGTGTACAATACTAGCATTTATATCCACTTTTTTTTTCTTTTACAAAACACAAGTATTGTTCATGATACCTTATAAACCCCTTATTGAATCAATTTTGTCCTATGAAACCAATATATATATATATATATATATATATATATATATACACGATACATGTCAAGTAAGAATCTAATCATTGATTACAAACCTTTTCTTATCTTTAGAAGTGTAAGTTAACGAGAGGTTACCATTGTCAAAATGACCAAATGCTGCACCATGTTGAATTCCAATGTCGGTAAACTCGGTCCTTGCTTTGTTGATACGACAACTCTGTTAAAAAAAGTTAAGAATCGTAGTGTTTTTTTATTTTACTGTTTTTCACTAATTTAATTTCCGACCACAAGTTAACAGAACTGCTTGACAAACTATCGACATGCAATAATTTTAAACTTTTGATTGAAAATCAGTTAAGGATGTTAACTTTATGAGAAAAAAAATTCAGAGAACATTCTTGCACAGCTCATTTTAATGACGTAAGTATACATAGGATGGTAATATATAACGTATATCCAGGTTTTTTTTGCGTGTCAAAAAGTTTGCGAAAATTAGGGAAATGTGTAACTTCTTTTATTTGCGTCAGCCATTATTTACGATTTGAAAAGTTTCTTATAGCAAACAATAGCGGATATAATTTCTGCGTATGGAATATTTTGCGATCACGAAAAAAGCGAAAATTACTGGATATACGGCATATGATGTAATTACCGCGACATTGAGGCATCCTGACGTATCATTAAAGGATTTCTCCAGGAAGCCGTAACAAGGATTAAAAGAATAAACGTGACCATCGTCGTCTGCTGGCGGTTGGTCCATGAATCTGTCAAAAAGATGAAATCTGAGAGAGAGAGAGAGAGAGAGAGAGAGAGAGAGAGAGAGAGAGAGAGAGAGAGAGAGAGAGAGAGAGAGAGAAAGAGAGAAAGAGAAAGAGAGAGAGAAAAAGAGAGAGAGAGAGAGAGAGAGAGAGAGAGAGAGAGAGAGAGAGAGAGACAGAGAGAGACAGAGACAGAGAGACAGAGAGGGGGGGGGGGGGGTAGGCAACTGCTCAATCGGTATACATATGCATATTTTCTGTTATTTTTTTTTTCGTTTACCTTGCTGTTCTATTTTTCCATGCGAGAGGCCGTAGGTCCACATAGTTGCCATATTCATCTTTACACATACATGGCGTGTTAGGGTTCACCATCTCACAGTGCTGAGGGATGTACTTATGAGGATTCAAACCCAAAACGCACCCCGCCATCAAAGACAGGGAAACAAAGTTTAAGACTTTATCCATTTTAAAAGAATAAAAAAAAAACACAACTCGTCTAAAACCTATTCATTCAAAGTCCGATACATTGCGTCGGTATCTACTCGAGTGATAGTTTATTTCATCAAATTCGAAATGTTTACTTAGTTTATCAGTAATATGAAGATATCCGAGTTGTTATGAATGTTTATACATTTGTTGCTGTCTGCTGATATAGAATTCATTTATGATCAAAATTTAGCGGACCCATCTAAATGGTTTATAAATAAATATTAATTTTTATCGTCATGCGATATAGACATAATACATGTACATTGTATGTATGTAATATATGTAATATGTACCTCTTTTCCCTGGTTATAAGTGATCTAGTGGTCACATGCACTATGCAATCGCTATTTTCGTAATTCCACTATGGATTCACCTACATCAAAACATTATGAAATCTATTTAATTTATGGTTATTGCAGTGCTGAAGGTCTATTGCACATGTACAAGAAAAAACAATCGAACACGTAATTTCGGATTTTACATTTTATACATTTTTAACTTTTTTCTGAATTTTAAGTGACCCTGTTGACATATTAGCGAAAATGGGTTTGTTTTACACCAGTTTGTTATCAATGCAGTGACTGTCATGTATACCGGTATTTTTAGCCCTGATATGGATATAAAGCATCAGCTAAATATCCTGTACAGATTAAAATAATAGTATACGCATGCATATCACCTCTGAAGTGAGGTGTTATTTTCAGTTTATTGGTACATGTATATAATCAAAAGCATCCTATTTCAGTGAGAAAAAAAGATCAGACGATTTTCTTACCAATGTACTTATTTCTGTTGGTCTTAATAACGTATCAACATGGTGTGAATTAGAGATTTTGAAAAAAATATAATCTGGTTTTCATTTTTGATTTATTTTGATTTAATTTTTTTTTAATGTGCCATAGTGATGCCGTTACATTGTCACTCAAACCACGCAGCTGCAATGATTTAAAACTCGCTTCCGTCAGCAGGAGGCTATACATGCTTACTTATAAATCACACATCAGAAAAAAATGAAATAGTGGGATCTTTACAGCATCATAAAACTCTTAAGAGGGCTGGATGGTTGTGGCCATTTTTAGGCTATATAAATCTCCTTAAGAAGAAGAGCTCTGTATAAAGATATAATACTTTTGTATAGGAAAACATTCAAACTGTAAAGCTAAAACTATAGCTTTATAAATCCTTTTTAAAAATTTAAGGTACATGTAGATCTGATGGTTAATTTCATTTACCACCTAGCCTCCTTAATAGTAACAATTAAATTTGAATTGAATATTATCCAACATCTCTATACGAACATCTTTTCTCTAAGGTTCAAAAGAAAAATGGCCTTGACCAATTTTGTTGGTTGTTAAACTGTCGTATTTCCATAATTCAATAACTAGTCTTTGGTGAATTAACATTTGAATTACCACTTAGTTGTATATGAAAACCTTTAAAAGAAACGCATTGCGTGTACTATAATTTCCGTTTATTGATAATACAAGAGGCATATGGGTCACATCACTCACCTGAACAACAGATCTTGCATCTCTTTCGATTTTTTTTAAATATGAAACGAAATTCTTCTTGCAAAACCGCAAAAATTCTCAAATATTTCAAGATTTGACAATACATAAAATTAAAACATAAAAAAATCATTGAAGCATACTTTTGAGATATCATATCCTAATTCTGCTCTAAGATGCATTAAGTATTATTAACCTAGGCCTCAACGTATCAAATATAACAGTATTTGAAAGAGTGAAAAGTGACTATAACCCATTTTTAAAAAAAAAAGATATTATAAGGTTCTAAGAAATTTTTTTTGAGCTTTGAACCCCTCCTGGGGTCCCAGTATTGATCTTGGGTCATGGTTTAAACAATATAGAATCTGAAAATGATAACAAAGAAATGATCACAAACTGAAGCGGTGGAGCTTTTGAGAAAAAGCCGGATTTTAAAACATTTTCCCTATATATTTCTATGCTGAACTTTAATCCCTATTGGGGGCCCAGTATTGGACCGTGGGTCCCGGTTTTTACAATTTAGAATCTACGCTTTATGGAGGCTTTGATGTCTTAAGATGACGATTTTTAAAACACACCCTATTTTCATTGTTTTGTAATCATCTACCTTCAAAAAGGGGTTAGCCCTTTATTTTGACGAATTAACGTTCAAGATCATTTAGTAAGAAAACATCTACCTCTGTCAGTAAGTAAACACTGTGAAGATAGTAACATTTGATAAGAGGTGACAGTCATTCAAATTTTGGACGTACATATGTAGCAACCGGGGGAGGGGGATGTTCCCTTTTTCCTTTAGTCATTTTTCTTCAATTTACATAAGGTAAAATGAATTTTGAACACCCCCCCCCCTCACTTTTTTTTTAACAGTTTTCATTTTTTTCCCCGCAAAGTTTAACATATAAATCAAGATACGACTATATTTTTTTTTAATATCAAAACACGAAGCATTAATCAGTTCATAGGCTTATTCAGCAATTTTTTGCCCTTCTTTCCCCGTCTTTTCTTCGGTTTTAATATTACTCTCCAACGATGTATAAAAACTTCATAAAAAATTCAATATAACTGTACTCGCGACCTTTGCTTTTTTTATCTATACAAGCGCTTCATCTCAAGGTCAGCTACTACTTTTATAAGACGATATTAATTAGATATTATCTTTGTGACGGGTAGATAAAAACTTCATTTTCGTTTGCCTGTTATAAACCAATGCATAAAATTTCTTCTAAAAAGCTTTACTGTCTCCTATAATTATAATGTATCTTCCCAAATCGAGGGTTTCTGATCCGCTCCGCTCCGCATCTCACAAAATGAATGTAAAAAAATATATATAAACTCTAAATGACAGGCGCGGATCCAGAGTTTTTCAGGGGGGGGGGGGTAGGGTAGTATGGAGTACATGTATGCTTACGGGGGTTAAGACTGTTTAGATACCTCAAGTATGTCCAGAAGGTCCAGGGGGCGAAGCCTTCAAAAGCCTTGAATTCTATATAGATATCAAAGAGCAATACATAACCGTAAAATTAGCAGCAGTATTTGTGCTCCCGTTAGATATATGTTCAAAATAGTTCGTATTATGTTAAACAAATATTTAGAAAAAAAATGGCAATTAGAGAAGGGTTTTCAGTCAAAAATCCTGTTTTCTAACAACGTTACAATATTTATCTTAAAATATCACGAATTACACAAAAGTACCATTTTCAAACGGTGGTAAGATATGCGATGCATTCTCTCACCAAGATTGAAATCGCAAAGTGTCTGTTACCATGTAAAGACTATCGTCTATTCTTTGATATTGTATCGGGTTTTTGTTATTTTTTTTTCTTTAGTTTCTTTTAAAAATAAAAACAACCGTATATGTACATAATTTTAAATTAATTCAAATTCCATTTTAAGGTTTTTTAAGAAGAGGATTCAGAGATAATGCTTTTATTCAAGATACTTATATAGTACTCTTTTGAAGAAGCTATACGTATATAGTTCTTTTAAAAAACAGAAGGATGGGGTACTAGTTTAAACATTGAGATACCAGTTATTTTAACAACAAATTACAATCCTTCATAGAATTTCTAAAATAAAAAACGGTTTCTTGAATACTGAAATCACAAGCTAATGATGCTCAAAGTTTCAAGGATACATAAATGCATGGTCAATGACGTGCACGGATCTAGAGGTGTGTCGGGGTCCAGACCCCCCTCCCCCTGGAAAATGAAAATTTATTAAATTAAATAATTAAATCAAATAACCCCCTCTGGCAAACACAATTATCCTTTGGACCCTACAATGTAATTATATATTAAGAGTTCGTATTATTACATTTTTTTTTTACATTTTCTCCTCTATTTCTGAAGAAATCCTATTGTGTTAATGCAGCAACTGACAAAATCGAATCATGATACATGATACATCGTATGTATGTAATATATATTACTTTTTCCTGGCTACATGTATAAATGATCTAGAAGGGCACATGCACTATGCAATCGCTATTTTCGTATAATTATGAATTTACCTACATCGAAACATTGTGAAATCAATTTGATTTATGGGGAGTGTAGATCTGAAGGTCTATATATAGTGCACATGTACAAGAAAAATAATGGAATGCGTGATTTGGGATTTTACTGTATTACTTTTCTTCTGAACTTTAGATGACCCTGCAGACATATTAGCAAAAATGGGTGTATTTTACACCGTTTGTTATAAATGCAGTCGGCAAAAATGCGATATATTAATATTTATCGGTATTAAAGCAGCGAAAAATTCAGATTAAAATATACGTATGCATATATCACCTCTGAAGAAAGGTGTTATTTTTAGTTGAATGGTATATCAAAAGCTTCCTTCTTAAATAAAAAAAAATGGACGGGTTTCTACCTAATTTACTTATTTTTCAGTTGGTCTCAACAATATGTCAACATGGTGTAAAATAGAGATTTTGAAAAGATCACAGTCTGTATTTTTTTTTAATGTACCATAGTTTATCCGTTACATTGTCACTCAAAACACCCAGCTGCAATGATTTTAAAAGTATTGAGGAGGCTACATGCTTAGAAACAAAAACAAAAACAAGCGGCCCATGGGTCATATCGCTCACCTGAACGACAGTTCTTCTATCATTCTATTCGGAATGTTTCAATATGAAACTTTTTAGAAGCATTAACAATTCTCTTATTCCAAGATTTGACTATACATTAAACAGCCTATAAAAAGAAGCAAACGTTTTTGCAATCTAATTAAAATTAGATCTTAGGTCCGCTCACGTATGATCGCTACACTAGCGTATCGTAAAGGAGCGGATTTACAAGTCTAATTTTAATGAGATTGACTTTTTTGGACATCATATCCTTAGATCTAAGATGCATCAACTGGCCAATCTTATTATCCTAGGCCTCATATTATTAAAGAGAACAAAATTGTAAAATGAACTATTCATAATTATAAAAAGTGAAAGAAGGTCACTGTGACCTTAATATGAGAATGTGAAGATATAAGGATGTTAATACATAGTAAAATACTGTGACTAAATATAACATTGTATTTCTTCATCAGAAGATTTTTAAACATTTTTCATATATACTTCTATGCTGAACTTTGAACCCATCTTGGGGACCAAGTATTGGTCTGGGGGTCACGGTTTTAACAATTTAGAATCTACTAGTACATTATCTTAGAATGCTTACATCTTGTCTTGAAGGTTCAAATTGTAAAACAAAAACTGGCCCTCACCAACCGGCTGTTTTAATTGTCCTATTTCCATGCTTCAATAACTGGCTTTGATAAATTAACACCTTGGAAAAACTCTATGTAAATACCACCAAGTTGTATGTGAATACGTTAAATATTAATTTCTGTTTATTGATAATACAAGAGGCCCATGGGTCACATCACTCACCTCAAGAAATCCTATTGTGTTCATGCATTAACTGACAAAATCGAATCATGATCTATATATATGATCTAAATATATATGTTTGTCCAAGTATATGAATTTCGCACATTTCCTGTCTTCATAAGCACCATTTAATTGATGATGTTTCCTTAAATAATACTAGGGATTATTTTGCTTTTGATCGAAACTTAGCGAGAGTGCGGAATGCACGGACTAACCTGTAGTTGTAAATTCTTATGCATTAGGCCTGCACAATAATACCGGTATTCCGGTGTATTGCGCTACGTGGACAAAAAATATCGTATCGCGATACATTTTTTCAATACCAGTGTACCGGCTTAATTGATCGGGCTCGGAATTTCGTTAATGGCTCGGGATTCCAAAATTCTGATTTGAATTAAAAATGAATGCATCTTTCGGCAGCTCCCTGCTACACAGTTGCGCATGCGCAATTGAACTTCCGCTTTCACTTTAATTCAACATAACAAGTAAGACGCTCAGGAATGGTTCTCATGCGAGGTATGTACGAATTTTTTAATGATATTTTATTGCCTCTAATGCATTATATATACACAGATTTTTCTTGTATCTAGAGAAATATCGTAATCTGAATAAATCTTATGATTTATAGAAGTGTATTGTAACGTGTTAGATAATTAAAAGTTGTCCAGTTTTACAGGTCCTAATCATCACAGGGATTTGACTCAATCTGAGCAACAATAAAAAAGGGGGTATATAGTACACCTTCTTTTTGTTGTTACCCAGGTTGTGTCAAATCCCTGTGCTAATCATGGACACTGAATGTGTATAATTATGTACATGATCCGATTCATGTCTTTATTGTCATTCATTATGCCCATTTCTAAATAAAGTGAGATTAATTAGTGAAAATAAAAAAGTTTTTGACTTGCCTATTATAATTAAAAATCTGTGATGAAATCGATCTTCAAGGTAAAATGTTACAAGTACAGTATATACTTCTGTAAGATTGACATTTTTAAATTTGATCGTTTATATGGTTTGCATGATTCTCTTTAATCCTGACACAATTATTTAGTATATGCTGTACAGTATTCTGCTGTGTGCCCTTTTACTGCTGCCATTCTACATTATTTAAAGCATGCTTTTCTTGTTTCAGAATCCTTCCAACCAGTCAGCCAGCTGGGGTGATTCTTTATAAGCACTATATGACAGTAAAAGAAATTTATGTACTGTAATTCAAAGTTAACCTAATGGTAACATGTTTCTATTTTTCTAAGTGTTAAAAAAAGAACCTGTGCTGTTTGATAATACTACTCAATACATTGGGATACTATGAATCCTTTAGTTTTATTCATGGTGCTCCTATGTTATACAGAGACTTGCATCTGGTCATTCTAATTAGTTTCTGGTCAATGTAATCAATTTCTCAGGTCACTGTTATCAGTATTTGTTCACTGTAGTCAATTTTAGATTGACATAAAATAATTATGTATATATATGCGTGTCTATTAAATATATCTATACTAAAGTTCAGACATTTGCTTGTTACAGCTCAGTAAGAAATTGAAATACCCACATGAGCCAGACCCTGTTCCCACATCCAGTGC